>CAUYPK010003117.1:0-106512 GCA_963574355.1 Loris lydekkerianus
GCATGTATTTACCTTCGTTCACTCTTTACGAGGTTTTTGTTTCTAGTCCTTATCTTAAACATTGTTATTGTTATTAAATTTTAAGCCTTTTTAATTTTGTGAAGGCAAAAAGTGGAAACCAAATAAACACATGTATATGTACAGAGAAAATAAATAAAAAAAAAAATAGAAAAATTAGCCAGGCATTGTGGCAAGCAATGAGTCCCAGCTACTTGGGAGGCTGAGACAAGAGGATTGCTTAACCTAGGAATTTGAGGTTGCAGTGATCTATGATCACACCACTGCACTCTAGCTGAGAATCAAACTGTGATTCAAACTCTAAATCAAAATTTAAATGGCAAAATGATTAGAAATTGATGATAATTTTAAAATATACATGGCAGAAAATATTTACAAATCACATATTAAATGAAGGACTCATATCCTAAATCAATGAGGAACTCTGTAAACTCAACAATAAGAAAATAAATCTCATTAGAAAATGGACAAAAGAGTAGACACTTCACCAGTGAAGATACCAAGACAGCAAATAGACACCCTGAAACATGTTCATCATTACACATCAAAAACACAAATTAAAACCACAATGACATACCGTCAAATACTTGTTAGAATAACTAAAATGTAAAATCCTGATAAGTGCTAGCAAAGGTACAGAAGTGCTGAATCACTCATACATTGTTGATGTGAGTATAAAATGGCAGAGCAACTCTGGAAATGAGTCTTACAGTTACTTAAGAAATTAAAGACACATTTACCATACAATCTAGCAATCACACTTGGGTATTTTTTCCAGAGAAAGGAAACCTTATGTTCACACAATAACCTGTGCATGAATGCTGGTACCATTTTATTTGCAGTAGCCAAAGAATAAAGACAATTCCAAAAGTTCTTTAGCAGGGGAAAGGTTAAAAAACTAGGGTACATCCATGCAATGTATGTATGCAATACAAAACACGCAAACTATTGATACTAACAACAATTGGATGGATCTTATTAGGGTATAATGCAAAGTGAAAAATGCCAATCACAAAAGTTACAGAATGGGCAATTCCATTTATATGACATTATCTAAATGACAAAATTATAAAAATGGACAACATATCAGTGGGGGTCAGGGGTTAGGGAATAGGTGGGAGAAGGTGACTTCAAGGGGAAGTTCAGGAGCAGCCTAGGAAAGGTCTTTTGTGGGGACAGAGCAGTCCTGTGTCAGGACTGTGTTGGGTGGTTATACAAGTCTATATATGTGACTAAATATCATAAAAATGTACACAAAGATACATAAAAATGACATGCTAAAGACTTTCAAAGTCTGCATGAAATCTGTAGTTTAGTTAATTGTATTAGTTGTACTAATCAACTTCCTATTTTGAGCATGCTCTATATTATACAGGGGAAGCTAGATGGTGGGTCCATAGGACTTCTCTGGACTATATCTGTGAGTATATAACTATTCCAAAATAAAAGACTTCTAAAATTACACTACATATAATACCTTAAAGAATATAGTTAAAACAGGGATATGTTAAAATTCATACCCTTCAACACTTAATAATACTCAACAAACAAAGTATGGGCATAATTGAATTAAGAATTTAAAAGTTGGGGGAAAAAAATTAAAAAATAAGCATAAGGATAATAGGAAGAAGAAATTGCTAATGGAAAAAGCAGAAAAAAGTCACACTGAAAATAGAAAAATAGAACAAAGCCAACGTTTAGATCTTTAAAAATAGAGATCCCTTCACAGTAGCTTCAAAGAAAATGAAATACCTGGGAATATACTTCACAAAAGAGGTGAAGGATCTGTACAAGGAGAATCATGAAACCCTAAAAAAAGAAATAGCAGAAGACATTAACAAATGGAAAAACACAACATGCCCTTGGCTGGGAATAATCAACATTGTCAAAAATGTCTATACTATCCAAAGCAATTTACAGATTTAATGCAACTCCCATTAAAATATCAACATCATACTTAGAAGAACTGGGGGAAAAAAGTGCTTGTTTGTATGGATGGAACCAGGAAAAAAAAATCCGCATAGCCAAGGCAATTCTGAGTAATGAAAAGAAAGCCAGAAGCATCATTCTACCAGACTTCAGGTTATATTATAAGTCCACAGTGATCAAAATAGCATGATATTGGCACAAAAAATAGAAGTATAGACATATGGAACAGAATAGAAAACCTAGAGATGAACCAGCCTGCTATCACTATCTGATCATCAATAAACCTAACAAAAGCATATACTTGGGTAAAAGAATTATTATTCAATAAATGATGCTGGGAAAGCTGTTTAACTACATGTAAAGAGTTGAAATAGGAAATAGGACCTGCATCTTTCACCACTCACAAAAATTTACTCAAGATGGATAAAAGATTTAAATGTAAAATATAAAATGATAAAAATCCTAGAAGAAAGTATGGGAAAAACTCTTGAGAATGTCAGCCTGAGGAAAATTTTATGAAGATGACTTTATTGGCAATCACAACAACAAAAATAAGCAAATGGGACTTAATTAAGCTAAAAAGCATCTGAAAAGCTAAGGACACGATAATTAAAGCAAATAGACAATCTTCAGAATGGGAAGGATACTTACATGTTATGAATCTGACAAAGGGTTGATAACTAGAATCTACAGAGAATTCAAATTAATCAACCAAAAAAGAACAAACAATCCCATCTACCACTGGGCAAAAGACATGAACAGAACTTTCTCTGAAGAAGACAGATGAATAGTCAACAAACCTTTGAAAAAATGTTCATTGTCCCTGATCATCAGAGAAATGCAAATAACTACCTTGAAACATTATCTAACCACAGTGAGTATAGCCCACATCACAGTCTCAAAGCTGCAGCACTTTTGCACCATGGGACTGCAAAGTAATACAGCCTTTTGGAAAGAAATATGGAAAATCCTCAAAGAATTCAAAACAGATCTTCCATTTTGTCTCACAATCCCATTACTAGGCATCTACCCAGAAGAAAAAAAATCATTTTATCATAAGGACATTTGCACTAGATTGTTTATCACAGCTCAATTTATAATTGCCAAACTGTGGAAACAACCCAAGTACCCATCAAACCATGAATGAATTAACAAACTGTGGTATATGTATACCATGGAATATTGAGACTGTGATGTGGGCTATACTCACTGTGGTTAGATAAAAAAGATAGAGACTTTACATCTTTTATATTAACCTGAATAGAGGTGAAACACATTATTCTTAGTAAAGTATCACAAGAATGGAAAAGCAAGTATCCAATATGCTCAATATTAACATGAAGCCAGTAGATGAACTAATACACACCCACACAAGAGAAAAACTCAATTCAATTCAAGTTAGGGGATGAGGGGAGGGGAAGGAGAGGAGAGAGGAGGAGACGGGAGATTAGTGTGCTCCCACCTAATGGTCACAATGTAAGGGTATATGGCACACCTCTTGGGTGCAGGACACAACTACAACAGGGACTTTACCTCACAAATGCAAACATTGTAACATAATCATTTGTACCCTCATATTAATCTGAAAAAAAAATTTTTTTTTGCAGGTTTTTCGGCCAGGGCTGGGTTTGAACCTGCCACCTCTGGCATATGGGGCTGGCGCCCTACTCCTTTAAGCCACAGGTGCTGCCCATATTAATCTGAAATTTAAACAAAATAGAGAACCATTAGCTAATCAAATTAATTAAAAGTAAATCATAAATAAATAAAATTAAATATAGAATGAGGAAATAGCCACTGATACTATTCCTTCAAGAAATGGAAGATTTTCAAGTAAAACAAGAAAGACCAAGTCAGGTATGGTGATTCATGCCCTGTAATCCTACCACTTTGGAAGGCTGAGGCAGGAGATTCACTTGAGGCCAGCCTGCACAATATAGTAAAATCCAGTCTCTAAAAAAAGAAAGAGAGAGAGAGAGAAAGGAAGGAAGGGAGGGAGGGAGGAAGAGAAAGAAAAGAAAAGAAAATTAATTATCTGAGTGTGACACCTCATGTTTACAATCCCAGCTACTCAAGAGTTGAGACAAGAGAACTGCTTGAGCCCAGGAGTTTGAGGTTGCTGTGAGCTATGATCATAACATGTATCTAGCCTAGACAACAGAGTGAGACACTGTCTCAAAAAATGAAATGAAATGAAATGATATGAAATGATCAAAACTGATTCCAGAAAAGACAGAAAATCTAAAGAGACCAATTACCTTAGATGAAATTAAGAAGTTGTCCAAGAACTACCCTTTTTCACAAAAGCACCAAACCCAGATGGTTTCATAGACAAATTTTTATTAAATCTTTAAGGAAAAAATAATACCATTACATGCTTTCTTGCAAGGTTTTCTCTTTTTTCTTCTCACTCCCTCCTTCTCCATGAGGAACCATTTAAACAGGTTTAGCGTCAACATTTTTACAAGATATGCATTGTTTAGTGGTGCTATATCTTTATGTAAATGGATTATGTTACGTATCTCATTGTATTTCTTACTTTTCAATTATTTTTCTCCATTCATAGAGGGGGCTCATTCATATTGCTCTGTTTGCATTTAATAACTTGCTGCTAATTGCTTCATAATATTCCACTATATATTAATACATCAACCATATTTCATTCACCACCTTTTACCTCCATACCTTTCCAGTAATGTATACACAGGTTTCCCACCATGTCCCTATTAAATTTTCTTGAGGATCTACGTGAGAATTTCCTCAGGATATTCACTTGGGAACAGAAATGGAAAGGCTTAGATAATGTATAAACTTAATATGTTTGACTGAACAGACCAAATAGTGTTCAAGGATGGCTGCACCATCCACATGTCCTCAAGCTGCCATATTCCTGTGTCCCCTACATTCCCGCCACACTTGGCATTACCCAGTTTTCTACCTTTGGCTGGTTTAACAGCTGTAAAATGATACCTCCTTATTGTCTAATTCACATTTCTCTGACTCCTGATAAGTTTGCATACCCATTTTATGTCTTTGTCAGAACTCTTGAGTTTTCTCTTCTGTACTTGTACTCATGGAGTTATGTGTCCTTTGCCCATTTTAAAAATTAGGATTGTTATCTCTTTCTCATTGATTTTCAGAGATTTCTTATCTATTCTAAATACTATTCACTTGTTGATTTTAGATATTGCAATTGTCTTCTCCTGTTGTAAATTAATCTTATCCATGATATATATTTTTGTTGTTGTTGTTGTTGTTGTTGTTGTTGTTGTTGTTGAGACAGAGTCCCACCCTATGCCCTGAGCAGAGTGCAATGGCGTCATAGCTCACTGCAACCTCAGATTCAGGCTGTGGGCGTCCTACTGCCTCAGCCTCTGAAGCCATTGGGATTACAGGTGCTCAAGGTGGTGTCTGGCTGGGGTTTTCATATTTTTAGGAGTCAGGGTCTCACTCTAGCTTAGGCAAGTCTTGAACTCCTGAGCTCAAGCAATCTCCCTCTTCAGCCTCCCACAGTGCTGGGATTACAGGCATGAGCCACCACACTGGCCCAATATCTTTTGATGAACAGAAATCCTTAATTTGGAGAAATGTTAGAAAACCGGTTTTTTTTTTTTTGAGACAGAGTCTCACATCATCACCCTTAGTAGAGTGCCATGGCATCACAGCTCACAGAAACCTCAAACTCTTGGGCTTAAGTGATTCTGTTGCCTCAGCCTCCCAAGTAGCTGGGACTACAGGTGCCCACCACAACGCCCGGCTATTTTTGTTGTTGTTAGTGTTGTTGTTGTTGTTGTTAGTGTTGTTGTTGTTTTTGTTGTTATTATTGTTAAGCAGGCCCAGGCTGGGTTTGAACTCACCAGCCCAGTGTATGTGGCTGGCACCCTAACCACTGAGCTATAGGCACAGAGCCTAGAAAAGATCTTTTTTTTTTTTTCAGATATTTTTAATTTACATGTAATAACTTTTTGTCTTATGGTTTGAGCTTCTGAAGTTTTGTTTAAGAAGGCTTCCTTTCTTAGGTTCAAAAATGGTCTCCTACAATTGTTTCCAAAATTTTGTAATTTTACCATTAACATTTAGGTCTATAGTTTATTTAGAATGCACCTTTGTGTGAGGTATTGCGGATAGAATTGGTTTTATTTTTCTCTGTATAATGAACTAGTTTGCTGATTCTCTGTCCTTTTCCATTGATTTCTGATGCAACTTCCCTTGAACATTAACTTCCCAAATATACATAGGTCTGTCTCTGAGCTCTGTTCTGTTCCCTTAGTCTATTTGCCTAAGCTTGTGTTAATATCACTGTGTACTTACTACTTTGGCTTTGTAGTATATCTTAATATCTAATAGGACAAATCTCCATCCGTCACTATTCTTTATAAAGATTTAGCTAGTCATGAAAGTTTACCCCCCAATATAAATTTTAGGGTAATTTTATCATATTTCAAAACAAAAAAATCTACCTGGAATTTCACTGGGAGTATATTGAATTTATAGGTGAATTTATGGGGAATAGAAACCTTTATAATGTTAAATTATCCAATCTGAGAGCATGGAATGTCTCCCCTTTCATTCAATCATCTTCTGTGTCCTTTGATGAGGTTTTAAGAGTTCTCCTTAGAGATCTTGTGTGGTTTTGTTTCTGTTAATGCCTAGATTCTTTTTAGATTTCTTTCCTTCGTGAACAATTTCTCCTTTTTTATTTTTTTTTTCCAGTAGGTTATGGTGGACATAGTAAATTATAGTCAATGCTATTGATTTTTGTAGGTTGCTCTTGTATCTAGCCAACTGTTATCATTTCTAACAGATTGGGTATTTTTTTCTCTTTTTTCCTAGGTAAATGATTCTATAACATCAAATAATGACAATTTTAAGTCTTCACTTCCAACCCTTATACCTATGATATAAAACAATCTAAAACATGGAGAAAAAGAAGAAAAACTTTCTAATTCATTTTGCAAACCAATGTCATTTATACCCAAATCAGACAAGGTATTCTAAATTAAAAAAAAGATATATTAACCTTCTTTATAAATATACATGTAAACATTTTAAATAAATACAGGGTCACCATACACAGGGAAAATGGGAAATTATAGCTAAATGTACCTCTATTCATGCATTACAAAATTTTACAAAATATTCTCTACTTGTTGGACTCCACTTTGTAAAATTTTATAATGGACATTTTGTGAATAGAGGTAAATTAGCTACAATTTTTTGTTTTCCCTATGTATGTGTATGGTGACATCAGGTGACCTTTGGGATACCCTGAATAATCAAATAAAATCAGGAAGCACATTAAGAAATGTACCATAAACAATGGTGTTAATTCCTAGAATGTAAAAGGAAGATTCAATGTGATTTCTTATATTAACACATCCAAGGAGGAAATCATATGATGCAGAACATCTACAACTGATACTAACTTAAAAATAAAAGCTTACTAAAATAGATATGAATGGCTGACTTCTTAACAAGACATAAATTAGACTAAAAATTAATCAGTCTTTTGGCAAAACATTAAAAGCATTTTCACTGAAATCAAGAATAAAAAAGGATGTTCCCTATTAAGAACTGTTATTTAATACTTTTCTGGAAGGATTAGCCATTTCACTTAGACAATTGAAAGCAATAAAAAGCATGACAGTTGGAAATTAGGATGCCAAACTATCATCATTTGTAGATGGTACAAATGTACACATGGATAGTAATCTCATAACCCATCTGTTACTCAACTAAAAGGAGCTCTAGAAATCCTGACTCAATGCACTGCTATGATGTGAATGTTGCCTACGTGACTGCAGTTCATCTATTTCCCTAAGTCTCTAAGCTGTCTGTCTTTGTCAAAGACATAAACTCTGGCCTAACACTAATAGGAGAGCATTAGAGTAAAATAAAAAACTACTCATGAATGACAGAAATATGGTTATTTTATCAACGAAAATTTTCAAATGTGAAAGGACTGGTTAGAATTCATAATAAGAATAATTCAAGGAAAAAAAAGAATAATTCAAGGAACATTAGTTGGTTGGCTGTTGGCATGCAAAACAAAGATAATAAGCCCATTCACCAAAAAAGTTTTAAACAAATATCTCATAGGGCAATGATTCAGCCTACTTTCTAAGTTGGTGAATGTCTACTTTCCAAAACTATATGAATATATTCTTATAGAGAAAAAAAATCTTAAGATATAAAATATCTAATAATCCTTAGAGATAGCATTTATATAATACATCAAGAATATCAAGTAAAGAGGGTCAGTAAATGTGGGGTAGTGCTTAGACGTCTCTATTTCTACAAAATTTTGTGAGTAGGTCTGATATGCCTTGAGAATCGCTGACCTAAAAATTACTTGATTTAAGATTTTTTATAAAAGAAAAAGGGCTGTTGGCCAATCAATATCTTACAGAACAATTGAAACATATTGTTGCTTGGCACATCAGATAAAACTAAGACTCAAATGAATACAGGAAAATTCAACAGAACTACTTTATAAGATTTTTGATCAGTATTTTTCTTAAAATTAAAACATACACAGAAATCAAAGCATTGACAAATATCCCACAAGGCATAAAGTTTCTGCAATATTTATATTAACAGCATCTTACCCATACTAATTTAACCTAGGCAGGACTGAATTTCTGTCCTGATTTGACAACTCTTCCCATGAAACCCACCAAACCTAATTATTGCTAGCTTCTCTTTTTGTAGGGTAAAACAAATCTTTATAATTTTTCAGGAACCTTTGTGGAATCTCAAAGGCTGTTTTAGGTATAAAAGATGTCTTGAAAAATTTATTGCATATTCTTCTTTATTTTGGACCTCATTTTTGAAAGGCAAAAATAAAAAAAATTGTCAGAGAAGATTTGGAAAATTGATTAAGACAGGATCGTGGGTGCCTGAGAAACAGTATTCAGTTTCCAATTGAACCAAAGTGATAATAAAACATTTAAAAATAAATATAGAGGGTAACATGATTGTAGATAACCTTAGCACTTTCATAAGTGAGGAACATTTTTCCTTATCTTCTTCCACTTCCTTTTTTTCTTTCTCTTCCTCCTTCTTCTTTCTTCCTTTTCGTAACTAAGAACATAAAGTCAACATACAGGATGTAAAATTATTCAGGTAAGTCACAGAATCTTTGCCTTCTAGGCCTGTTACACAAAAGTAATTAGGGCAGCCAACTATCCTGGTTTCTCCAGGACTGGCCCAGTTTCAGCACAGAAAGTTCCACGTCCAGGATACCCTTTAGTCTCTGGCAAATCAGGAAGGGTGTCTACCCTAGAGAGCATGACCATTCACGTTGTAGGTGACATTCAAAGGTGAAGACATCAGTAAATCAAGGAAGGGAGCCCATCAAAATTGAGTGAACACTTCAAAATTTTTTAACACATTTGCTAGCTTAAACACTAAGTTTTTCAGACTTACTATTATAAATTACTCAAGTAAAAATCACTTTTCAAGTTTTGTCCTTTATGATGTTCTTTCATACGTTGGTGATACTTTTATTCTATTATGGGTCTCAGGGGATTCAGAAGTTCAAAACTAATTTTGACTTAATAAAAAAAACGATGTTATTTATGATAGCATTTATCATTGTCATCTTCAAATAAATACATAAATGAGTACTTTAAATAGTTCTCAGTTTTGATTCTTGATATAGTAAACACAAATAGTTGTAACCACTTAAACAACAACTCTTTGAGGTCTTCAATAAGTGTGTAAAGTGCTAGGAAGATTAAAATCCCAAGAACTGCTGCTTTTAGGGAGAAACTAAAGCATATTCTTGGTTGCATTTCTGTCACTCTTGTTCCTAGTGCAATTGAAACCACTTGTGTTAATTATTACTTTCAACTGAAGTAACTAACTTCTATTTTACAGAGAAAACTGGAGACTAGATAATTGAGAACTTTGTATCATATTGAAACATTTAAGCAGATTAACAAAGCTCATAACACAAGTTTTTACAGTCACATGTATCCCTGTGTGGCAAAAGAGCACTTCCACTAATATGACCCATTGCTATAGCTTCCCTGGTATTGAATAAAAACAAGCAAAATTATGCTTAGTAATCAATATATCAACTTTCTATCCTGCTTAGAAAGTACCTAGGTATTCATTGCACAAATTAATTTAATGTGTTTATCAGTTCAAGTTTTGAAGTCACCTAGAGATCTTAGAAATTATCTTCCCTATGACATACTACAAAATATAATTACTATTGAAACAAGAAGTTTGTCAGAATAATGATTCAGTTTATTGAACATAAATTTACATTTTTCATAATCTAAAACATTACATAGAAGTAATGCTAGCTTATATGATCAATTAAAAAAACTCTTAGGAAAAGTATACCCTAATAAAATAAACTATTTTCTTATATTATACAGTGATAAGTCAGAAAAAACAAAGATGTTTTTGTGAAACCCAGGTTGGTAAACTAGTCTTGTTTGCCAACATTTACGTAAGTTATGCGAATTCAGATTTTTAAAAGGTTTTTGAGTTAGTTTTAGGAAGAACCATTTTTAACACATTTTTATAGCATGTTAAAGTAGTAGAAATTTAATTACCTTATGTTTTAGAGATTTTATATAGGCACTTATTTATTCTATAAATCAGTAAGAGCAAAACTCCTTTAATTTAAACGACTTTGTAATCTAATTTATTTACGCCCTCCAGAAACAGGAAAATATACACACGCGTTGAGAAGTAAAGACTCTTCCAAATTACAGAGTGCTGAAAGATTTAGTTCTACAACTTGAGCCACAAGTCAAGTGATACAAAAAAGAGGAATTTTTTAAGCCCTAACCATTCTAGATGGAAAATAAATATCCTTTCTAGTAAACATGGAATTTCCAATTGATTTGCATTAAAAACAGACAAACATGAAAGCAAACAAGCCAGATTCTCTGTCGTCCCTCAACCAACAGAGACTAGATCACCAAATGGTCAGACCTTAAAGCCAAACCCCCAGTCATTGTTATTACCCAAGAATTATAACCTATTGACTATAAATGAATCTAAAATAAAAACAAAACACAAAATTAACTGGGGAGGGGGAACCCCAGAGAATATAGAGCTGGCAATATTAAATTTCTATTGCCACTTGGTATTCACCTGCAGAAGCCAAGAATAAAATACATCTTGGCTTAAGCTGTTCATGAAGTATGTTTCTCTGGGTACATAGTTTACCTGGTTCTGCCAGGTGGATTTATTGTGCAGCCTAGCAAGAACTCTGAAACTGTTAAAAGACAATTTTTTACAAAAGATAATACCACAACTCATATAAATATAAAATGACAACTTGTCAAAGATTTTAAATTAACTCATTAATTAATGAAGGAACCAATAAGATGTTATTACTCATTCAAATGAGGATTTGACCTGCAGAGATTTATGCTACCTATTGGACAAACCTATTTGCATTGCCTTGGTCAGGAATAATTTGCATAGGCATAGACTGGAAATATTTGCATTATGTTCAATTTTACAAGTTAACCTTTCTTTAATTGAAAAAAATAGCCAGAGGCAGAAATAATCTAAATAGGTGAGCTAGACAGAACACTCACTGTTTTCTTTTTTTTTTTTTTACCCATTTAAAAATGTTGGGCATAAAATAGTTTTCATAAAATGATAAAGATGTTATGCATCCATAAAAGCAAAGAAAGTGAAAGAGATGAGAACAGATGAATGATGAGAAAAATTGGGAAGGTGATTAGATGAATAGTAACTGACTTTGCAGAACACGAGAATGGAAACCAAGAGTAACAAGGGGATTTGACAATGAGAAGCAATTCAGTTTATTCACAGAAACCCTGAGGGGCTCAGAAGCCAGAAGCACCAAATGCAGAGTGGGGATAAAGAATAAAAGCAAAAGGATCAATTAGATGTTTATAAAAAGAAAAACTAGGATTCCATTTTTTACCTCTACTCCTTCCAAAAAATTGACTATGCCTACTTACCCCTAAACTTCAGGTCTACTCCCTAGGAAATTATACGAGTGGGTTCCTGGACTCAGAGACACCAGGCACAGCGTAACCCACCTTGAGTTGTGATGCAGCCTTAGCAGAAGGACTAGGATAAGAGCATGAAGGGTTCTGGGGCGGTATCTTCAAAAACAAATGTCTTATTCAATGTCCTTGATTCTAGTAAGACTGATTTTATGATATGTTTGAGCATTTGGAAAGAATTAGTGAAAAACTAATTCTAGTATAGTAGACTGGAATATATGAAACAGAAAATATTCAACTATGTTGGACCTTCGAAAACCAACTATTTCAAGTGAACAAATAGAAACCTGAGGCTATTGTTGACTCTAAGAAAAACAAAAAGTTGACCGGAATAGAAATCTAACCATAGGAAAATAGTCACTTCAACTAATATTTATACAGTGAAAGTCATGTAAACACTGCATCAAAATTCAGTGACATGTAGAGAAAGCCAATAGAGGGTATAAATGCTTATGTGAGGAGAGGAAGGAAAAGCTTGTATAAAGGTGATAAATTTTCAATATCCATTAACAGAAGTCAGTAGAAAATATCTAAAATTGATATAACAAAGATACAAGCTTATTATTATTTGGAAGTTGAAGGTAAGTGCCAGAGAAACAACTAAAATAGGTGAGAATGACTGCTTCTGGACATCAGAAACTGAGTGAGTAGGGATGAGACAAAAGATTCTATTTTATTGTAAGCTTTAGAGTACTTTCACTTTTGTAATAACTATAGGCATCATTTGGGGGAAAATAGAAGATATTTAAAAGTATAATAAATAAAGTTCAAAAGCAAACAAGAAACTGGAGAAAGTATTTTTAACAATCATATAATAAGATTAATATGTATTATATATAAAAGTTACTTAAATCAATTAAATACATAAAAACCCTTGATATACCATATATACTCGAGTATAAGCCGAGTTTTTTCAGCACAAAATTTGTGCCGAGTTTGGGTTTTTCGGCACAAATTTTGTGCCGAAAAAACTCGGCTTATACTTGAGTATATACCGTATATAATGCTCTTTAACCCTTTCTGCTTCTATGTCAGACCTCAACTGAGATAATGATTTTTTTGTTGTTGCTTATAAACAAAAATAAACAAAAACAATTTATTTTGTGTAACCTAACATAGATAACATAATCACCAGGTGAATTCATATTTGTGTTTTTCTATTTTAATTAATTAATTAATTTATTTATTTTTACATTGATGCATTTATGGGGTTCAGGGTACTGCTTCAATATACAATGTGAAATGCTTACATTGAACTAAATAACACATCCATCACTCATTTCTTAATAGTTTTGAAATGTACCATTGCATCATGCACATTAGGTGAGGTCCCCCCCAATGCCCTCCCTCCTCCCACATCCCCCCCCTCCTCTTGCCTTCTACTTTCTGAACTATAGTTATGTTTTGCCATTCATATGAGTGTGTAGATGGTTAAATATTGATTTCATAGTAGTATTGAGTACATTGGATACTTTTTCCCCCCATTCTTGAGATACTTTACTAAGAAGAATATGTTCCAGCTCCATCCAGGTAAACATAAAAGATAAGAAGTCGCCATCTTTTTTATGGCTGCATAGTATTCCATAGTGTAGTATTCCAAATACCACAATTCGTTAATCCATTTATGGGTTAATGGGCACTTGGGCTGTTTCCATGTCTTGGCTATTATGAATTGGGCTGCAATAAACATTCTGGTGCAAATGTTTTTGTTGTAAAATAATTTTCAATCTTCTGGGTGTATACCTAGTAGAGGAATTGCAGGAACAAATGGTAGGTCTACTTTTAGTTCCTTGAATGTTCTCCAAACTTCTTTTTGAAAAGAAAAACTGTGTAATTTTAAAAGAGGAGACCAGGACAAAAGCACAGAGATGGCCAGGGCACCAAGGTGAAGTGACTCACACCTGCAGTCCCAGCCCTCTGAGAGGCCGAGGCATAAAGATGACTTGAGCCCAAGCTTGTGAGACCCGCCTGGGCAGCATAGCAAGACCCCATCTCTTTACAAAAAGAAATTAAAAGACACAGGGAGAAGATCATGAAGGCCACATACACTATAAGACAAGGAGAGAGACCTCTGAAAAAGTAACCCAGCCAATACCTTGATCTCAGGCTCTGAGTCTCCAGAATTATTACAAAACAAAGTTCTTTTGATTAGACCACCCAGTATGTGGTATGTGGCAGCCCTAACAAATTAATACAACATTTAATTACCTGATGAATTAATTTATGTAGTGAAGGTAGGATTACTATTCTTGGCCCATTCTCCCAAAGAGGAAGCTAATACCTGAGGCCAGGTGGGGAGCCAGGTGGTGGGGAGCCCCCAAATCAGGCTTCCCCCCAGAGCTCTTAACCACCACACTAGACTGTGTATGATTAGACAAGCTTCCTGCCTGCTGGCAACAGAAACATACTCTGGCTGATTTAAGCAGAAAAGTCATTTACAGAACATGGGGAACCATCAGGAGAGCTGGCTGGAGGCCACAGAGCTGGGACCAATGGCCTGGATCACCCAGAGGGGACAGGACTGCCACCGCCACTGAGCCCAGGACCCAAACCTCCACAAGCACCCCCCTCACTGTCTGGTAAAGGTCGTTCTCAGCCTAAGGTCCTGAAGGTCATTCTCAGCTCAAAGCCTGAGCTGGCCCCTGGGTTGGAGGCGCCTGCTTTACACCCTCAGATGCTGGTTTCCAGGAGAGAACATGAGAGTTGGTTTAGAGCAGTGGTTCTCAACCTTCCTGATACAGTTCCTGTGGGTCACAACCCACAGGTTGAGAACCACTGATTTAGAGGGTTGAAAGCAGCTCTACTTGCCCGGGTTCAGCTTCTGTGATAAGTGGGCTCATTCTCCAAAATATTTCCATAAACTGGGATAGTCCTCAAATATAGAGAGGAACTTCCAGCACTGGGCAGCCAAACAAAACCAGTTAGAGAAACTTCCACCCACTACAGCCACAGAACAAGGGACTTGGAATGATTTCACACAAGGCAAGCGAGACCACTCGGTCCCTGGAGAGCCTAGGACAGACAGGATGTGGAGGAGGAGCAAGGCCTCCCTTCCAACTCTCATCCGAAGAAGAAGGTTGTGGTTTTGTGTACACCCAAGGGTCTCAGGGTGGTGAACTTCTGCTCACACCTGGTAACAACTGCCTCTGATGTGCCCAGACCACTTTTCACCTCCCAGAGATGAGAGCAGAGGCTGGCCACGGAGGTGGGATAAGGGACTTAGCTTCAGAGGGTGCTGCCGCAGGCGACCTCCAAGGGTTCTTAAACTCTGTTCTGTTGGCAACAAATCGAATTGCCTTTTACTGAACTGACCTCTAGGTGGACCATGTTTTCAGCACACTGGAGGGTTCCAGATAGTAAAAGATACAGTCGCTGTAGTTGAAAAGATGGAAAATATGGATGGCAAAAGCAGAACAATTAAAATTGTTAGTAATTGTTAATGGTAATGACGGGGTGGGTAACATATAACAGTTCAAGAATAATTGCTACATGAATTTTAAAGATAAAAATTGCTATTTGAAGAAAACTGGATCTTAGACAGATTCCCACAGACACCTTGGGAACACATTTTCGAGTAACGAGGACCAATCTGTTAGGTGGTCAGTTTCACTAAATTGTGGTGACGTCTATTCTTATTAATACCTTGGTAGATTACTACACTTCTCATTTGGACACAGTGTTGTTTTGTTTGTTTGTTGTTTGTTTTTAACCAACACTCAACAGAGGGCAGGTAGATTATCTGGTTTGTATATGTGACAATAAATACTAAGTGCTAGCCTTTCTTTTCAGCCATTTGGGAGAGATTTCCTGTGATTAACTGGGGTTCTCTCACCACAACCGTGTGTGCTTAGTGTAGTGCTAGCCTAAGAAAACAGAACTGGGCGGGGGGACGGGTTGGAGACACACTCCAAAGCTACAAGTAAGACCGTTAGGTCGTGGGCCTGTTTTGCCTTATCTTCTCGTTACCTCCTCTGTTAGCACAAACAATTTAGTTGCATAAAGCACATCAGAACTCTTAGGCAACACGAAACACGAATGCTGTAATAAACTACTTCCTTTATCTCTGCTTAAAGGTTTCCATTTCCAATCAGACACAGCTCACCTTTCCCCGAACTGCCTCTTTCAGAGAGAAAGGAAGGAGCTGAAAAGTGTTTTTGGAATACAAGTGGCATAATGCAGGAGGTTCCCAAGTCACATGCAACAAGATGGCATTAATAGGTGGGGCATAGGCCCAGGAAGGTGGCTTGGACACAGGGGCAAACTCCTGCCTGCTGTTTGTCACTCCAAACCTTCTCCTTCATCCAGTAAGCCCCACAGACGCACGCAAGTAAGGATGCCATCAGGAAGGTAATGGTTCTAATTTGTTTTAAAATCACTTAGAGCTGGAACATATTCTTCTTAGCAAAGTATCTCAGGAATGGAAGAAAAGTATCCAATGTACTCAGCCCTACTATGAAACTAATGTCTAACTTTCATATGAAAGTTATAACCCAATTATAACCTAAGAATAGGGGGAAGGGGAGAGGGAGAGAGGGGGCAAAACGGGTGGGAGGGAAGCTAATTGGTGGGATTACAGCTGCGGCGCATCTTACAAGGGTACATGTGAAACTTAGTAAATGTAGAATATAATTGTCTTAACACAATAACTAAGAAAATGCCAGGAAGGCTATGTTAACCAGTGTGATGAAAATAGGTCAAATTGGTGTATAAAACCAGTGTGTGGTGCCCCATGATCGCATTAATGTACACAGCTATGATTTAATTTAAAAAAAAAAAAAAATCCTACCTCCAAAATAAATAAATAAATAAATAAATCTGTTACCTAAAAAAAAATAAATAAATAAATGAAATTACTTAGAGTAATACACCAACCATGTGGAAGACACCTGTGTGCATTGCAACACCCCCCCCAAACCAAGAAAAGCTGGCATAAACGTATAATAAAAATAACCCCACCCTTTTAGATAACACAGTCCCTGCCTCCCACCCCTGGCAGAAAAGGGTGGCATTTATTCTGCATACTCGAAACTTGAGTCCACCTCTCCTCAGAGATTTGCATGTAAACTTCCTTGGGAAAACCCTTTTATTTGACCAAGCAAAGTGCTGAAAAGAGCCAGTTATGCCAGATCATATTTTCGTAGCCAAAGGGTACGACACATCTGCTACCTGCAGCCGGAAAACTGCCTAAATATTTATATATGATATATAGAAGTCAGAAGGGTATTGTGGCTGTTCCTTGCACAGCAACTATGTTTCTGTAAAATGGGGACAAAGGTGGACAGTGAAGGATGGACAAAGCTCTGGTGAGGGGGGGAGGAACCCAGGGGCTTGTCCTGGACATTCACGAGGGAAGAGTGTGCGCACGCCCTGGGGCCTGGGAGGCAGGCAGGCGGGTACCTCTTCCCCTTTCCCCTGCTGTGACCCCAAGGCAGGGGTCTCTTCCCTGATGCTCAGGTTTCACACTCCTGTTTGGAGAGCAGAAAACTGTGTGCGTCTATTCTTGGATAAGTGTTTTCAACATTAGGACCCCACAAAACACGACTGAACCAAATCTATCATTCTGCAGCAAAGCCAAGCAAGCTTTCAGCACTGTCGTGAAAATGACCCTGGTCCTGTGAGGGAGAGTCGCTCTCACTTTCTCCCGATAATGTTATAAACAGAACTTTGCAGAAGGGCCCCTAAAATGTAAATATTTAGAAGGCATGTTTGGCAATAAAAATATTTCATTAATAAATGTTTAGGGGAAAGAAAGTGTTTCTGTAAATGGTTTCAAGATGAGCAATTCCTGTGTCAAGAAGAAAAACGTTTTTACTTGGTGATAAATGCTGAAGCTATTTTAATTCGCTTTTTTCAGGATCCAAACGTGCTCAGCAAAGTTGAAGAAATTCCAAAATCAAGATCTCAAGGAACTAAAATGGACTGTAAAATGTAAAGTTTGATGAGGCATAAAAATGTTTGCAGACCACTGAAAGCCCGTAGAGGGTTTTGAGGGGATGGAGGCGTCCCCCAAAGATCCTTACAGCGAAGCGGCCAAAGGGAACACACACAGAGAGCTCTGTTTTGTCATTTTAGACTGTTTCTAAATGTATTTAAGTGAGCAGATTATTTGGAAGTTGCCTTGCTATTCCCATCTGTTTTGTAGCACCTGAAGGGTCTGGACGATTATGCCAGCCTTCATTTCTTCATTTCCTTCTTTTACTGATACTCAGTGTCAGACCCTGTGGGGCAAAGGCGGGATGCAAAGGCCAATAATCCCAAGAACAGTTCTCACCATCCTTGCACTTGAGACAAAGGAAACAGACGTGAGCCTGGAACTGCAACCTGTGACCAGCAGCTGGGAGCAAAGCAACAGAGAGACGCTTCTCTGGACAAGAGGGACTCAGGCTGACCACCATCTTCCTGGGACTGTCCCAGATTAGCACTGAATATCCCAGGCCCCTGGAAATCCTTCAGTCCTGGACAGACAGACAGACAGGGACAGTCAGTCACTCTGGCAGGAACCCTCGGGTAGGAAGGGTGGTGAACAGCCACCGGATGGAGGTGGCAGGTTGGACCTGGGCCTGCGATGTAAATGGGGGTTTTCTGCATGCAGGTGATACCTGGAGCGTATGGATGGGATCCACGGGGGGCTGGGGGGAGCGGCGGTCAGTCGGCTCCTGGCCTCCCTTCCAGGGGTGCTTTTCACTTTGAGCCCTCAGCGGGCACTAACACCTCCTCCCTCCCCCCCGTTCTCCTTCGCCTGATGCTATGTTTGCCTTGAATTCTCTCTCCCTTTCTCCTCATGTTGAAGGTCTGGCTTGTAAACCACCTCGCACTGAATTTTGCATTTCTAATTCAATTTTTTCCTCTTACTTACAGAACTACTCGTTTGCACACATGACCATTATTTCCACTTGTTTTTGTGGCTGTCATCTTGTTTTAAACTCATTTTGTTTGTTGTTTGCTGGCTGTTTCCTCTCTGTCCTATTTTGCTTTGTTTTGAGCTGTGTTTTCTTTCTCCCTTTTTCCTTTTGCTGTATAAACTTTAGTGGTGATTTGCAAGGCGGATATTCTTTTAATCTAATAATTGTTACGTTGAAGAATATGGAATGCACTCTTAAACCCAGACAAGCCAGCCTTGTAAGGTCCTTCTGCAAGGAGAAGGGCGCATTCGGAGACTTACCTTCTCCTCTTGTGCTCCAACCCCACAGTCTATGACGGATTCATCTGGTCCCATAAACACCATCATTTTCATCTTACCCTGCAAATCATTTCTTTCAACAACGTCAATAGTGTTTTAAAAATTATAAGTCTTTATCTTGGTGTATTGAACTCTTCTCGCCACCTGCTGTGTCCAGCCAGTTTCCTCTAGTACAGGCTGGTTTGTAGCTTATTCCACAATTTTTCTTTTATTATTGGCTTTGCTCCTTCTCTATTGTGGACTCTTCTTCTCAAATAGGATTTTAATGATCATCCTTAGATGATTTTTTTTGAGACACAGTCTCACTTTGTGGTCCTGGGTAGAGTGCTGTGGCATCATAGCTCACAGCAACCTCAAACGCTTGGGCTCAGGAGATCTTCAGCCTCAGCCTCCTGAGTAGCTGCGACTACTGGTGCTGGCCACCATGCCCGGCTATGTTCCTGATTTTAGTAAAGGCAGGTCTCACCCTTGCCCAGGCCCTTTCCCCGCACCACCCACACCTGCTTCTTCCTCCACGACAGGACACACCGTGGCCCTTCTCTTTGCTCCCAGCAGCAATGGCCTGAGTTTTCCAGCCTGAGGGCTGCACGCCTGTGTCACCTCCCTGAGCCGATGCTGATCTCTGTTCTGAGTGCTCTACAGATGATTCTGAGAACAGACAGGGACGAGGGAGGCCACATCTGTGCTCACTCCGCCGTCTCGTCTGGCAGCCCCCTTCATGATAGAAGGGACTGTGTGTCCCGGCCTCCTGGCTCCCAGACTGTCTCTTCACCTCTACTGCTCCAGCTTGCCAGAAGAGCAGACTTTGGGGCATGGGTGTCCCTATCCTGAAAGCCACAACAGACAGAGCACAGATGTAGCCAGAGGAAGGCAAAGCCGGAGTCATCTGGCCAAGATGGGGACTTCACACCACGCAGAATTGTGACAAGAGGCAGAATTGTGACCCCTCCTGCTTCCCCCAAATGTGAGCCAACTAGCAAATATCACATATACACACATAACACATGAAAAGAGATCCTGACAGAGGCCGGTTTCATCAGAATTCTGCTTGAGGAAACTCAGGAGAAGTAGAGGGAGACCTGGACGGGGGATGGCTGAATCCGGAAGGCAGAGAGAAGCACAGCCACTGGGGGCGACCCTCCAGCCGTTTCACGGCCGAGCTCTGGCTCTGGATGCCCTCCCAGATGCCTCTGGAGGGGCCCCTGACTGCTGTTGCACCTCATGCTAATGCACTAGGGTCCCCTCTAGCGACTGTCCTGTCCTGACCACACACAGCCAATTTCTTGGTGGTCCACACTCACCTCCCAGCCCCGGAGTCTGCCCTCTGCCCTCTGCTAATGTGGCCTGGGATCGTCCTACTGTGGCTGCCGGAGAGCCTTCTGAGCTCTTCCCTCTGTCACCTCGGTGGAAGCAGGCACAGCTGCCCTCTGTCCTTGTGAAGTCCGTTCTCCGCTGGCCGTAGCGCCCTGATTTCCTGCCTGCTTCTCTGAGCTCCCCTCTTTAGCCTCTCTCCGACGCTCATTCCTTCACTCCACACGTAAGCACCAGCTGTTTGCCAGGGAGTGTCGCAGGCCCTGCAGACACAATAGTGATGATAGTCTCTCCTCTCGTGGTACTGACGTTCCAACATGGGGTCAAGGTGGGAAGAGCACAGGATGAGTGACAGAGGAATCAGTACGGCCACAATGTCAGATGCCAGAAAGAGCAGGGCAGCAAATGGGACCAAAGCTGAGGCTATGGGGGGACGGTCAGGAAAGGACTCTGATTGCTACGTTAAGAGAGCGAGTGACACTGGGGGATTCTGTGTGAAGGCTGGTGCGGGAGCACCTGCCAAATAGGGCAGCAAGCTCAGAGCCCCCAGGGCAGGGGTGGTGGAGGAAGGCGGGAACAGAGGGTGGAAGTCAAATTGCCCAGGAGCATATGACAATTTCCACCAAGGTCCTGATGAATCTACAATGTCAGTCCACACACACTCTCCATCAAGATTCCTGACCTAGAGGGTGAGACATCTCTGCTTGGATGTGCTGTAAATATTTCAGGCTCCCCAGGTCCCAACCTAACCTGGTCACCTCTCCTAGAACGACTCCCATCCTGTGAAGGGGGCAGTGCCCACTAAGTCAGCCAGGCTCACGCCGAGGAGTCGCCCCAGACTTCCTTTCCCCTGCTTCCTCCATGTGGCTGCAGACTGGAGGACCCTGACTTCTGTCACGTCCAGTGTTTCCATCTGTGCCCTCTGCGGATTGGTGGCACGGCCGCTGCCCTAGTCCCAATGCTTATCACTTCATGTGATAATCATTTCGCCGCCCCCTTTGCCCAGGCCTTGTTCCCTTCTGTCTCTCCCCTACATTTCAGGCAGAGGGGATTTTTGAAGAATCAAGGTCATCACATTCATCTCTGCTGTACATCTAGCATTTGCTCAAAATCCCTCAGGAAAAGTGGTTTGTCTTTCACCTGAGTCTTGGGTCATAATCTTCACACACACACACACACACACACTCCTCTGCCCCACTGAAGGTACCTGCTCGGTCCTTGCAATGTCCCTGGCTGTCCCACATCCCTCAATCTTCCACAGCCTCATTCTTCCACCTGGGCTGCCTGAGCCCCTTCCCTTAGAATGAGCCTTCGCCCCTCACCGCGCAGCCCAATTTGTCAATACCCTCCAGCACATGCCACAAGGCGCTCCGTTTCCACTAAAGACAAGAGGCGCATCACTCTTCCTGTTGCTTCAGTCTGAGTCCAGGACGTCCTGTGTGTGCAGAAAGCAAAGTACAGTCTAGTGTGTGTGCAAGGCTCGCGTTTGTGTAAAGAAATAATAGACTGTTAGAGATGTCACAGCGGAAAAATTCAGTGGAAAATTCAGAAAATAAAATGGAGGCAGTATCTCAAAAAATACGGAGCAAAAAGACAAAGAGAAAATAGATGAGAAAATAATAACAATGCAGACGAGACATCAGCCCAGGAGGTCAAGCATCAGAAAAATGTGAGTCCCAGGAAAACTCAAAGAGGGACTCAATTTATTTTTTAAAAAATCTCCTGCAATTTAAACACACTGCTCATGTTAGTGGAAAGGCTGTTAAATTGTCCGTCACAAATCACAATAGATGCAAACAGACCCCAAGAAGCATCTTAAGACATTTCACAATGCTGGGAACAAAGAGAATTTCTAAAGGCATTCAGAGAGGAAAAATATATAAATATGGGCTCTGCACAATAAATGTGGAAAAAAATGGTCTCTCTGAATGAAGTGATAAAATGCTTGTCAGTAGGTAATAAGTTTATTCCTAACATATTGTGTTCCCCTTTTCAGTGGTTGCTAGGGAGCTAAGAGTTAAATCTATGCTCAGTTATAGGCATTGTCTTCAGCCAGGATTTGTGAGGATAAAAAGCCCCTTCCATCTTTAGCTCATATTACAAGGCTCTGAGACATTTTTCTCTTCCTAATGGCTTTGTGGACTTTGTATTATTTACTGTAAACTGCCTGTCTTCTGGAGACACACGGGTAAAAATACTCATAAGCCTGGAAGTCTTCCTTTGTTCCTCCTCTGTCTCCAGAGCTGTCCAGCCACCGGCCTGTGCCCAAAGCCCACGGAGTCCCTGTCCATGGCGACAGACTCCCTCCTCCTGCACTGCTCCTCTTTCCCTGGGAACTCTCACTGAGTGTCTTTTGTGATGATTTCCGTGTTTAGGGGAAGGAAAAAGGAAAGGGGCTCAGACTTTTTCAATGGTTATTGTCTGTTTCCCCTACTCGACTTTAATTCTGGGAGGGCTTGCCCACTGCACCAACCCCTGCATGTAGTGGGTGCTTAAACATCATTACAGGTATAATAAATCTGGACTCTTGGGGTTAGGGGTGGGCTTCAGAGATGATCCAGCCCATCCGCTCATTTGACTCAAACTTACAGAAGAAAAGAGACGTGTCCATGCTCACATGGGGAGCTGTGGGGACACAGAGGACTATCCCACATCACCTACGGGAAGTGGTAGCAAAAGCAAGAGTTGCTGGTGAAGAATATTTGATGCTAGAGAGACCCGGGTTCCAGTCTCTTCCCAGCACACTCCAGCCATGTATGATCTCGGGCAAAGAACCTCTCAGGGAGCACTCAAGGCTGTTAGTTCAAGCGGACTCAGTGCTTCTGGGGAAGGTGCTGCCCCAGGACTTATGCATGGGGATCCTGAGATAACAGACAGGCTGGGCCTGCCCCTGACTCTGCAGCTGCACCCACAGGTTAGGGGTCAGAGCACCCACAGGCAGAGGGACTCCCCTGCAAGGTACAGACTGAAATAAATGCCGGGAGGGGCTTCTCGGGAGACACTGGACAAAGACTTGGAACCGAGTGTACAAACAGAGTGCCCTGGGAGGCCTCATCCCATGACTCAAGTCACAGGTGCTCGTGCAGGTGAGATAGATGAGGTTTCAAAGGACTAAGAATCGGCCCAGAATCCAGCATCCCATTTGCTTAAGTTTCACGCCACTGCCTCTGTGAGGAGGAACTGGAAATTGATCCCAGAAACCTGGGGAGTGCAGTTTATAACTATGCATTTTTAATATGTTACAGATCTTTGAGAACCAGTTCTTTTCTTGGTGCCTAAAATAACTTTTCACATGTTAGATTCCAGAGAGCAGTGACCCCCTGCCCACCCCCAGCTATGAGAGTTGAGATTCTGATGCTCAAGGGGGGAGGGAAGGAAGCCCTTTCCCCTTCATTCCAGCAAGTCTGGACAGAAAGGCTATCTGAGCACCGCACAGTGTTGACCCTCAACATGCCAGTTACCTGGAGAGGAAGGCAGGACTGGGCTGTCTGCTCTCAGGCGAGTTTGTGCTGGGGTTGAATGAACAGTGAGGTCCAGGCCAAAGACTGTCAGGGTCCCAATAAGTATGAGCTCTCCTGTACACTTTTGGGCTGGACAGATGGGTCCTGTGCAAAACAAGCATCCCCACCTGGGCTCTTACTTTTTTTGTCTTTTTGAACTCTCTCTCGAAGGCACCTGATGCACCAGCAAACATGAATAAGCAAATCATTTCCTCCTCTTCGCTTTCGTGACCACAATGAGATGGAAATAAGAAACTGACATAGTCTCCTGCCTGCACTTCCCAGATAACCTCAGCAGTGGCTGGCAGACCTGGTGTCAAATTCTGTCTGTTCTGGCTGTGATGGTAGGAGAGTCCTGAGGATTCCCTGAGCCTTGGCTTCCACACCTTTAAAGCGGGAGTGATGGGGGATTGAGTGCAGTCACTCACCCAAGACACCTGGCACAAAGTTGGTAATGGTGGCACTTAGTATTGTCAGGATCACGATCCTCCTTCCAGACCAGGCTCCTCTTTCCCCACTATGGGCTCAGGTGGGCCTCTCTGGGAAATGATAAGATATCAGCAGGTTTCCAGAAAATATCCAAGTCCCATTGGCCTGACTTGAGTAGGGGTGACTGTCCTTAAGGTTTGGAAGTTCTGATTATCTGGGCCTGGAGTCAGGCTGTTGGTCTCACCAGAAGCAACTGACTCCCTAAAGGAAAACTGGGGTGTGGTGCACAAAGGAGGGGGCCCAGGCCGGAAGCCAGTAAACAGAGGTACCTTGTTAACTTTTTAGGTGTAAACAAAAACAAACAAAAAAATCACATGTGCATGAGAATGCTGCTTCTCCCCAGGGAGAAAGAAACAAGCTGTTTAAATAGCAACAGTCTTCTTCTCTCTGACTCCCAAAAGGAGGAGGACACAGGCAACTAAGGTGGCTAAGAAGTAAACGAAGCTGCTTGTCACAAAAAAATTGAGAAAAATGACAGAAGGAAGGGGAGGGGAGATGGGGGAAGAGAGGAGAGGGAGGGAGGAAGAAGAGACAGGCTCCTCCCACCAGAAGACAAAACAGCAAAAGAGGGACAACTTGCCAGTTTTGCCACAGAATCTGTGTCTACGCCCCACTGACTTTCCTTTTTTTTGCAGTTTTGGCTGGGACCAGGTTTGAACCCACCACCTCTGGTATATGGGGCCAGCACCCCACTCCTTGAGCCACAGGTGCCGCCCCCCCACTGACATTCTTGAAAACACCAATTTTTTCCCAGTCATACGTAATCATCATATTTTTGCAAGTCAACAAATTATAGTTGTATATAGGTATTTAAGGGGTACAAAGTGATGTTATGATTCATGCATGCGATTTGAAATAATTAGATCAAGCTTTTAACATATCCATTACCTCAAATGCTTATCACCTTTTGTGTTGAGAACACCTGAACTTCACTCTCTCAGTGATTTTGAAATGTACAATACACTGCTACTCACTATACTTACCACATCGGGCTGTAAATGTCAAAGGAAAAATATTCCTCCGCCTAATTGAGGCTTTGTACCCTTTCACCACCACCTCCCCATGCCCCCCACCCTCCACCTCTGGACTTCAATGACTCTGATCGTTTCTGATTCCACATCTAAGTAAAAACATGTAGTTTTTGTCCCTTGGTGCCTAGCTTATTTCACTTAGCATAATGTTCTCCACTTCCAGCCATTTTGTCAAAAATGATAGAATTTCTTTCTTTTTTAAGGCCAAGTACTGTTTTATCATGTTTAACTATCACACTTTTTAATCCATTCATCTGTTGATGGACACTCAGGTTGCGTCCACATTCTGGCTGTTGAGAATGGTGCTGCAATGAACATGCAGTGCACCCATCTCTTCAAATATGGATTTCAAACCTTTAGGGTAGAAATCCAGAAGTGGGATTCCTGGATCATATGATAATTCTATTCTTAGACTTTGGAGGAACCAATCTCCATTCCTATCAACAGTATGCGAGAGTTCTCTTTTCTCAATATGCTGGCCAAAACTTATCTTTCATCTTTTCGATAATAGCCAATCTAACAGATGTGAGTTGATGTACCTCCATGGTTTGTAATTCCCTAATGATTAGTGCTGCTGAGCATTTTTTCACATATCTGTCCGTCTTTTGTAAGTCTTGTTTTGGGAAATATCTATTCAGGTCCCTTATTCATTTTTTAATTTTATATTTTGGATATTAGCCCCTCGCTAGGTATGTGGCTTGCAAATATTTTCTCTCAATCCATAGGTGGACTCACCACTCTGTTCATTGTTTCTTTGGCTGTACAGAATGTTTTTGGTTTGATGTTATCTCATTCATCTATTTTTGTTTTTGTTACCTCCACTTTTAGAATCAAAACTAAAAGATCATTGCCCAAATCAATGTTGTGTAATTTTCCCCTATGTTTTCTTTTAGTAGTTTTACAGTTTCAACTGTTATGTTTAAGCCTTTATTCATTCTGAGTTGATTTTTTTATATGGTGTGAGATAAGGGTCCAGTTTCTTTCTTCTGCACATGAATGTCCAATTTTCTCAGCACCATTTTTAAAAGAGACTGTCCTTTTCCCAATGTGCATTCATGGTCCTTTATCAAAAATCAGTTGACCAAACATGCCTGGGTTCATCTCTGGGCTCTGTATTTTGTTGCATCAGCAAATGTCCATCTGTTTTTATGCCAGTACCACGTTGTTTTAATTGCTATCAATTTGTAACATAGCTTGAAATCAGGTAGTGTGATGCTTTGCTCTTTTTGTTCATAATTGTTTTGGCTCTTTGGGGTTTTTTGTGTGTGCAGTTGCACGAGTTTTAGGATTGTTGTGGCTATTTTCATGAAACATAGCTTTGGAATTTTGAAGAAATTGCATTGGATCTATAGGTGGCTTTTGGTAATATGAACATTTAACACAATTAATTGTTCCAATCCATGAACATGGGGTATTTTTCTATTTGTGTCTTCTTCACTTTCTCTCATCAATGTTTTATATTTTTCAGGTCTTTCGCCTCCTTGGTTAAATCTTTCCCCAAGTATTACATTTATTTTTTGATGCCATTATAATGAGATTGTTCTCTTGATTTCTTTTTCAGAAAGCCTATTGTTAGTGTCAACAAGTTAGTAGAAATGTACTGATTTTTGTGTATTGATTTTGTATTCTATAACTATACTATGTTCATTTATTAGTTCTAATAGTTTTTTTGTGGAATTGTTAAGATTTTCTATATTTAGGATCATGTCTTCAGCAAACAGCAATAATTTCACTCTTTCCTTACCAATTGGATGCCCTTTCTTTCTTTCTCTTTCCTAATTGCTCTGGCCAGGACTTCCAACTATGCTGAACAGAAGCAGACAGAATAAGCATTCTTGTCTTGTTCTGGATCTTTGAGAAAAGGGTTTCTAATTTTCACCTTTCAGTTCTGGTTAGCTGTGGGCTTATCCCATGTGGTATTTATTGTGTTGAGGTACATTCCTTCTGTATCTGATCTGCTGAGTCTATAAAAGGATGTTGAATTTTGTCAAATGCGTTCTCTGCACCTAATGAAATGATCGTATGGTTTTTGTCCTTCTCTTATTGATTAAGTGTACATCGTTTATAGATTTGCCTATGTTAAACCATCCTTGCATCCTAGGGATAAATCCTGCCTTGGTAAATGTCTTTTTAGAGAGCTGTTGAATTCAGTTTGCTAGTATTTTGCAGAGGATGTTCATTAAGGACATGGACCTGTGGTTTTCTTGTGATGTCCTTGTCTGGCTTCAGTATCAGGATAATGTCAACCTCGTAAAAGGAGATTGGAAGTGTTCCCTCCTCTTCAGTTTTTCAGAGCAGTTTGTGAAGGACTGGTATTAGTTCTTTAAATATTTGCTAGAATTCGGCAGTGAGGACACCAGGTCTCTCATGATCCTGTGTATTTCTGTGGTATCTGTTTGTAATAGTGCCTCTTTCATTTCTGATTTTTTACTCTAGCTAAAGGTTTGTCAATTTTGTTTTTATCCTTTCAGAAACTGGTTCTTGGTTTTCTTGATCTTTTTTTTTTTTTTTTTTTTTTTAGATTTTTTGCATCATATTTCTTTCCTGATCTTTATTGTATCTTTTTAAACCTATTAACATCAGCGTAGTTTGTTTTTCTTTTTCAGTTTTTTTGAAGCATAATGTTATTTCTTTGAGTTTTTTGTTCTTTTTTTGGTGTAGATGGGAAATACCAATTTAAACCCAAATTAAACCCACGTTGACAGTGGGTTTACTAGACAGTTACTAGTAGTAACTGACTTTTTATATAAAAGAAAAAAGCAATTTAGCCCAGGCCCAGTTTGCATATGGTGGAAAAGCCATGTGCAAGTAAGAGGGAAAAGTCTGGGTAGACCTTAGGCCTCGGGCAGAACTTTCTGCTTTTCACACTGTTTCCTAATCCCAAACCTGGGTCCAGAAGTGTCTCCCCTTCCCTAAATTCCCAACTGACCTCAATGCCTTTATTAAATTCTCATAGTTTGATACTGAAATATTAACCATGGAGATGACTGGACTTGCACTATTAGGGTCCTATGCCTATTAGAATCCTATTCCTAGGATTCAGGCGAGATCACCTGTCTGGCCTGGGTTTCCTTGGCCCCAAACACATACCCCGCCCTCCTGATCCAAGACAGCAAGCTCTTTGCTCCTTCCCCAGAACACCCTCAACTCTCCAAACTCTGTGCTTGCAGAGTCTACTAGGATACTTATCCGCCCTGTTATTAAACCTACTAGCAAATCATAGTCCCCCTCCATCATCCCGGCCTGAGGACACCCACACCCACCTACATCCAGGCTAGGTCCCGGTGGCCTTCTGCTGTGCACGCTGGCACCTGTCCAACCACTTACCATTCAACACAGTAACTGCCGATACCCACTGCTATGTACTCCTTAGGTAGAAGAACCTAGAACATATTGATCTTTCTATCCTCAGTTCCCGGCACACTGCCAGGCACAGTGTAAATACTCCAGACATAGATGTTCAGTGTGTAAGTGAATAAATGAGCAAGGTGATGGAGATTTATTTAGCAGTATTTCCAGAAGTTTCCTTAAGACCACAGAACCTCTTTTAGCAGACCATTTACCTCTGTGTCCCTTCTGGATTCTGCACACTCCTGTGATGCCCTGGGAATGCCCCAGGACATTTGAACTCAGTAAGGACCGCCAGCAGGATTAGAGGTCCCTGGCAAAATATTTCAGAATTGGATAGAGGCTTCCCAGAATGGCAAACAGATCACCCAATACTTTTTGGCTAAAGAAGAACTCTCTCCCTGCTAGCTAGTGTCTTTTTGAATGTGTTTTCTGAGCTTCCAGAGAAGCCAAGGAAGGCACATAGGATGGGGCAGCACCTAGCTGGCCCAGGATGTCCCATTTCCAACACAGGGCCCTTTGAGTCTCTCTTTACCTCTCTCCTTTCTGCACTCACTCTTTCTCCTCAAATCTCACTAGTGTCATTTTAGCTCCCTGAGGGTGCAACACTCTGGTGAGCCTCAGAGTCTTCCCACGTGCTGTTCCCTTGCCTGGCACGCCCCTCACACTCCTTTCCCTTTGGGCCTAATGTCACCTTCATTATGCCTTCTGCAGCCCTCCCACGGCTGCCTTGTCATTCCTCACAGCCCCCCTTTTAGGGCACTTGTCTGCACCTGCAGGCTTGCTGCAGCCCTGCCTGACTACACACTGGGATCTCTGTCTAGCCGGCCTCCTACCCTTGGGGCCCCACCCAGGGGTTAGCACATAGTTAATATTCAACAAATATTTCTGGAGCAAATACATCCCATTCTGTAGGCTTGTGACTCATGCGAGGAACACCTTCCCCTCAATTTAAACTGCAGAGGGTAGATAACCAGGCTGGAGTTTTGGTGACAGATCCGCCCTGAGTATTCTCAGAGACAACAAACGAAACTCCACCCACCCACGTTGACTACTCAATTTCTATTGTTATAGACTTCTGTTGAAAAATATTGTAAGCCTTAAGCTCTTCTTTGCTCCCTTGGCTGTGTTTTATACATTTTTATTCTATTTTCCCCCTGACATGAGCATTTTGATCATTATCAATTTCCCTTCACCAAAGGAATATTATTCTTTTTATTTCACTGGTGAGGATGTCCTTGTACACAGAGAGATATTTTCAGGATAGGCCCACATGCAATTTCTGAGTAGTTGTTTCCTAAGGAAAGTGTATTTTATAGGTGGCCAGAATGTTACAATGCATTGGAGAGGTTTTGCAGCATTCAGGATAGCGTCTATCAGTTGGGAGTTATGCTCACCCGAGTTGCTGTTCCAGGGAGTGCTGTATGAATTCTGAGAAGCCCCTAGAATGACTCTTTGGTGGTTGGTGGAGATCAAACTGTCACTGGGTTCATTACATACATGCTGTGTTGACAGTCCAACCTACCCCACTCCCTTCACATGTCTTCTCTGCATCTTACTTTCCTAGACACGGGAGATTTCTTAATCTGGCGTCTTTCCTGTGCACCAAGGACACACCCACACAGAGGAGTCCCTGCCCTCGGGAAGACACGCTGGGTGGGGGCCAGTAGTGGAGTCTGAATTTCACCATCTTGGACTGTCTTATCAACCCTTTATCCTGAAAACAGTGTGGACAGCCTAATGAAAAAAATATTACTCTTTGGAGTTTATTTTAAAATTAGGATCATTCTCTTAGGTTTTATGTGAAGCAAAGAGTAACTTTGCTTATATGTGTATACAAATAATGAAGATAATAGGTTATATTTGTCAATGATGTGCTGTGTTCCCAGCTCTATGCTAAGTAACTTCCACACGTTACCGCAATCTGTCCTTGCGAACACTGGTACCCATTTTAAGGTGAGGAAACAGGCACAGTAGAGCTTTGCCCTATGTGACCCAGCTGTTCAGTGGTGGAGAGAGTGTTCCAAGTTGAGCAGCCTGATATTGGAACCCACAACACTCTTTACATATGTGGGTGTATATCCATGTATATGGACACACACGCTCACATCACACACATATGTATCCTATATACACAGCATGCTCATTAACACACATGCTTGGAAAAGCTTCTGGACTGACATACAATTCACTATTAACCATGGAATGTGGGAGAGGATGAAAAAGTAGGATCAATGCTTATTTTTACCCTATACATTTCTCTAATCATTTTAATCCTTTCAAACAAATATGTCTTATTTTTATACTAAAAAAACAAGTTATCAATTTTGCTGTATGTGTTCCCACTGGACATGTTTATTGAATAATTGAATGTTACGAATAGCTCCTGTTTTTTCTTTTCTCTTAAAGATCTTTAGAAGGGCAAGTCACAAAACCTGGTGAAACGACAAAGGATAAATTCACCAGGAAGTATCTAGAAACCTCCTTGCCTTCCAGGACACAAAAGAGAAATCAGCTCACAGACATCTTACACCTGAACTTGGAATGTTATCTCATCAGCTCATATAAGCCAAAGTATCACTCAAGTTATCATAGTAAGACTATAAGATAATGTGTTCTTTTTTTAACTTGCCGCTTTCTTTAAACATTCTGACCTCTGTAAATTCCTTTCTTAGGATGCAGCTGGTTGGAAAATGCTGGTGGCATGACGGTACTGTGCACACATGCGTGGACTCCAGCAGGCATGCTCCTCCCCCACCTAGATGTACAGATGTTCATTCACATCACTCCTGCACGGGCACGCATTTGCTCTCTGTGATTCTTAGCATCCCCTCCCTCACTGCTCAGTGGCTGAGCTTTGCCTGGGGCGGACTTTGGCTTCTTACTTATGTCTGCCCCTAGCTCTGTCCTTGGAGTAGCTAACGAGCTAACCATGCATTTGGCTGTTGGTGGTGTTTCGGATATTGTTTTCATAATTTTTGTCCACTGTCGACTGGCGTGTCTTTTTCACTGTTTGGTAGAAATTTTTTAATAACACACTGTGGACGGCAGTCATCTGGGATAGTAGTAATAATGGCAGCTAAAAGTACTGAAAGCTACTGTGCCAGGCGCTCTGCCGAGTACTTTCATGCTGCATTTAATTTTCATACTCCCTTAGGAAACTGAGTCACACAGAGGCAAAACAACTTGGCAGAGATTGAAGCACAGCAGGCTGGCCCCTAGGAACTCTGCTCCGCTCAGAGGCTTCTCTGCTTCCTCCACTGTCCCTTTCAGGTCACTGCCTCCAAAAAATGAATGAATGAATAGAACAGAATAGAATAGAATACAATACAATACAAATCTGGAGTATAATTTTAGAGGTAATTGTATCCATTTTCAGGTATTCGGTAATCTACACACAGGTGACACCAAAGTCATAACACCTATCCCCACCCTTTTCCTGAGCCCTAGATTCACGTCTCCGTATACCTGTGACGTCCTCCCTCCAGCCCCCACCCCCAGTGATCCTGATACAGGGCATTCATGTCTACAGTCACTTATAAAATAGCAATGACAGTAGATGCCTCAGGGACAAAGGTGAGCATTGACCCTTTATGCATCTTGCTCTGGCCCCAGAACAAACCTTAGCATCTTCTCCCCTAAAGACCTGAGCTTTCTCCTGGGCTCCGGATTGCAGGAGGAGATGCGAAGACCCAGTCCTCAGGGGGGCCCTGGCACTAGCACCCTGGTCAGAGCCCAGGCCCTGGAGTCGCCTTGGTTCCAATCCTGGTTCCGCTCCCGCCCCCTGCTGTGGCAAATCAACCTTCATTGCTTCTTTTTCTCATATGTGAAAGGCCTAAAGAGAGTAGCCAACTTTGGGATTCTTCGAGGATTAAGCATGTCAGACCATGGAAAGTGCTTGCCCCACAGTAAGCGGTGCGTTCGTTCGCTGGCACTACAGAGCGCCTACTACGTGCCCGGCGTGTCTGGACGCTGGAGACCCGGGGTGCCAGGTCAAAGTTTCCCTAAGTGGTGATTCCGACCCGGTGCGTGCAGCTTGCATCTTGCTTAGCAGAAGCTCGCCTCCCTTTGTGATTTTCCGCCTGACTGCCTTTGTCTTGTTCCTACTTTTTAACTTCGGCGCTCGCTTCACACCCTACCTTCCTGCCGCCGCCCAGCAAGCGAGTAGGAAGAAGCTGTCTCGGGAGGAGGCGCGGCCCTCCGCGTCCAGCCAACACCCGCCCGCCGGCGGAGACCCCCAAGGGGCCTCGCTGGGTTCCCGCAGAGGCGGGGGGAGCATGGGCGTGCGGGCCACAGGAGCGCGGATTCCTGTGGAATCCTGCACCCGGATTCGCTCGGTACCCCGGACCAAGAGCCGCGCCACACGGGGAAGCCAGAATTCCGCTAGCCGGGCGGGCACCGGGAGGAGGAAGAGCGGGAAGAGGTAGAGGCGCCGGGACCGGATCCCCGCCGGGCGGGGAGAGGCTGCACGGGCCCCCGCCTGTCCGGCCGCCCTGCCCAGGCCCCGCCCCGCCCCTCCGGCCTGGCCCCGCCCATCCCCCGCGCGGGGTCCACCCTCCGCCCGCGCCCGCGCCCCCGCCTGCCGCGCCTCCCGCGGCCTCCGCTTGGGGCCCGCCCCCGCCGTCCGCGCCCGCCCCGCCGCTAGGCCCCGCCCCTCCTCCAGGCTCCGCCCCGCGTGGGACCGCCCCTCTGCCGGCGAGGCGGGGGCCGCACGGTCCGGGCACTCTCGGCGGTCCCGGACCCTCACTGCTGCTACCGCTGCCGCCGCAGCCGCCTCCGCCGCCGCCGCCACCATCGCTTCCGCCGCCACCGCCGCTGTGATTCCCGCGGAGCCGCGCGCGCCCCCGGCTGGGCCGAGCTGCCGGACGACGAGCAGAGCCGCGGGAGCCGGCGGGGACGCCATGCGAGCCAGGTAAGCAGGCGGCGTCGTGACCCCAGCCCTTGCGGGCCCCCAGCCCCGCCGCCTCGCTCGGTCGCTGGTTCCCCTGCCGCCCGAGTTCGGGGCTGCGGGTGTGCCTGGCGCCGCCGGCCCGGGGCGGTTTCCGGGGAGCCTCGCGCGCTCCTCGGCGCTCCCCCTGGCGTGCGGGTCTCCCCGGGACTGGCGGGCGGGGGCCGGGTTCTGGGCGCCGAGCTGCCCTCGGAGCCCTGGGCGTGCGCTCCGGCCGAGCACCTCGCTCCCCGCGGGCGGTGCTGTGGGGTGGCCCCAAGGCGACCGGGCGCCTCCTCTAGGAATGAATGGGGGTCGCGCTCCGCCCGTGGCGTCCGTAGGGGCACCCCCCTCGCGCGGCTCTGGGGAGGAGGGAAGGGCGTGCGGTTCCCAGTTAAACTTGTTGGTGACACTGCATATTTCAACTTCTTCAAAGATCCCTCGTTTAAGGATGGAATTGAAAAGTCCGGTTTCTTGTTCGGTAGTCGGGTGCCCCAGCTGCCGCGAGGTGACAGCAACGGCGGCCGGCGGGTGTGGACGGGCACGGCGCTCTCTCGGAAGCCGGCTGCGCGGTGCGCTGGCGTCTGATCGGCCCCGCGTTGGGTCCCGCAGCTCCTGGCCCGGGGCTGGCCAGGCAGCCGGGGACGGGCGGGCGCTGGCCTTCCCGGGGCTGGGCGCCTGGACGGGCCGCGCGGGAGGAGTCGCGGGAGCGCCGCTGGGCGCTCGGAGTGGGAGAGGATTGTGGAACCTCACCGAGCAGGGAGGTTTGGAAAGGATTGTACTCGTTCTTAGCAAGTTAGTGCGGCAGATTGGTACTATATTGTTTATCAGCAGTAATAATAAAGTTAGCATAACTTTTGTTATAATTACAAAAACAATGTATGCTCAGAGCCAACGTGTGGAAATAAAGAGAATATAAACAGCAAACCAGAAACCATACCTCACCCCACATTTCCTTCCAGCCTGTCATAGTCATGCAGATTCAGTCATTAAGTTAGAACTGGAGCCATTCTTGCCCAAACCGGAGCAGTTCCTTTATGCAGCCCTCAATCCTCCCCTAGCCCCAAAGTCTGCGTTTTTGCCCTGGCTCCCTGTGCAGTTCCCTTCCCCATGGGCTGGGGTTCTGCCTGACGTCTGTGGCCCAGATGGGTTGATGAGAGAGCCTGGGAGCCTTTGCTCCTTGTGTGGTTTGGTTGCCTGCCTTGTAAACACAAAGGTAATGATTCTCAATCTGCTTCTCAGGCCACCATAAAAATTAATGGGTGGTTTGCAGAGCGTTTGGACAACCGCGTGTGGACAGCAGTTGTACTTTAAGGCGTTGGGGAGCATTTTGCCGGTCCACATTGCTGTGGTCATCTAGGATAACAGGCCACCTCTCCCTGGTCATCCTGCCTAGGAAACAGCTTCCAAGAGTGGACAGTGGAGCTTGGAGGTGAACTATTCCTGGTTGTCTGTTCTTAACACAGACTGGTCCAGGCCAAATCCCTCAAAGTAGGGAGCTTGGAGGAGGCCAGCATTCTGAAACCCCTTTTCCCCACCTCTGCTTTCTGCTGAAGGGCCGGTGGCCAAAAGCAAGGGGGCAGTAATGTTAGGGCGGCTCTGCGTTGCACGTTGCCTGAGGTCTGTGGGTCTGTGGAATGCCGAGGAGGCCGTGCTGCTCTGGGAGGGAACAGTTAGTTCTGGGAGGACACTTAAAGAGAACAAAACCTGGCTTCCTGGGGGTTTGTTTGATGGCTCACTTGTTTATTAAAGGAACAATGACCAGCTGTAGAAAAGCCTGAGAAGCTTTAATTTTTTTTTTTTTTCCTGTTGTCCCAAGAGTCAGGCACTACACTTCAGTGACCTTATAAAACAATTAACAGGGACCCATGCCATCTGTCAATTCCTGGTACCAAAAGCACAAGTGAGGAGAGGTGCCACACAGGGTGTCTTTTGTCCCCGAGTAGCCCCTCCCCAAGCAGCCTGGGTTGGAAGATCCTTGCTCTAATAGGTGTCCTGAGTTCTGCCAGTTGTCATTTGATAGTTTCATTTTTTGGTTGTCGCTCCCACCGATACTTTGGCCTCACTGAGGTCTAGCTGCAGATAGTGGTGGTTCAGATGGGGAGCGGGGCATTTGGAAGGACCGGGAATGTGGACTAGATAAATTGCTAAGCAAGTGTCCTTAACCCGGTGCTTTGTGTGTTCCTAGGCTGTGCTCTTAGTTTTCCAGGTGGAGGGAGGAAGGGGGAGGATTTTCTGGATTTTCTCCTTTGCTGTTGTTTGCTTAACCGGCAGCCTGGAATTATTTCCCTTGGGGCTGTTTGAATACGCTTTCTTCTTCTAATGCTGGTCTCTAGTATGATAATAAGATATGCAAACAGTGAATGTGGGTTTATGCCCTGGGATCCTGAGAGGTGCTCCTGGTTTTAAGTCCTTGGATCCTGGCCTGTTAAAGAGCCCTTGGCGTCCCTGAAATTTTGCAACAGGTGTGTGTGCTTTCTCTTCCTGGGGACTTCTTACTGGAGCTCTTGACCCGAACGAGGCTGGGAGCCATTGAGTACAGCCCTGTTGACCTCACCCTGGCTCTGGGCAAATTCCCCCAGCACCTTGTTGGAGGTGCCAGCCTTGTTTTGACTAGTGGAAGCTGCTGTTTTGCAAGTGGCTGGCCAAGTGGGGTTCCCTTAGCTTTGTTATTTTCAAACTGGACATCTGAATTGGGCTGTGTTGTGATTTTTTTTTTTTTTTCCTGAGAATTGGAGTCAGTCCCCTGGGACGTTTCCCAATGCCTTGGAGATGGGCACCAGGGCTTCTTTCCCTGATATGTCTGCCTGTCACCAGGAAATGGGAAAGGTCCCCGGTGGAGATGGAGCCTCTGGCATCAACTGTTGACACTCAGCTTTTAGGGAGCAGGGCTGGGTCTCTGGGCTCCCTTGCTATTTACACAATAGAAGCCCCACTTTCGGCCACCTCCCACTATGGAGGAGTGACAGGAAAATAGTTCACCAAGGGCCAGAACTCCCAGGGAACAATTCAGCTATTTTATTCCACGTTCTCCAGGAAACCCAAACCAGCTACTCAGTGGGCCCCTGGGACATCTGTGTGTTAACATAACTCAGCACCTAAGGCAGTTGGCCTCTAAGTGGAAGGGGTGGCAACGATCCTCAAAAGACAAAGGAATGCAGAGAGTGTCTTAGAAATGAGGGGTGTATGTGCTGTGTTTTAAGGATCGAAGGGTGAAATCCCATATAGCACACCACAGCTGTTCCATCTGCCAGGTAAACTGTGCCTCCTTAAATCATCAGCCAGCATGTGGGTTTGAGGGAGGAGAATAGGGACTGAGTTTTTCTAGTTTAAGTGGAGATTTGGGGTACTTCAATGGGGGTAAAAATATGTATCAACATTCCAGTCCCCATGTGCATAGATTTTTGAACCCCCAAAACTACAAGGGGGTTCATTTTATAGGCAAGCTACAAGAATACAAGTAATTCACCCAACCTAATAGTTTAATGAGTGCTTGAGTTTGGATTTGAACCTGGATCTGTCCAGAGCTCTTAATCACATCTCCTAGTGCACTGAAATTAAAGGAACAAGCAGCTCTTGGTCACACATTTTGGGAGCATTAACACAGGCATGAAAATAGCAGGGTGCCAGCCTCCTTACACAATATAAAATAACTTGTACTCTGAAGGTGATGAAATCTTTAAAACCTGTGAAAACGTCTCTGCCTAAATGTAAGGCAAGCAGTTAGCACCTTGGATCCTGAGGCCACTCACCCTGTCTGCAGGGTAAAGCTTGATGTATTTGCAAGATTATGATTTTGGAGTTAGGATAGAACAGAATCTGCTGTGAAGTCTGTCCTTGTACCAAGGAAAGGGAACTGTGGGCAGATGAGGTCACTAGAATAAAAAGACTGTTAAGTAAACATAAGATAAGGGTTCCACGTTTTTTACTATCAAATAAATGATTTACTAATGAGATTATCCTTATCTGTTCAATAAAAGCTGTCTCTTGGATATTCTGTTTGCTGAGTCCTGTTAGCTCATTTCTTCTGAACAGATTGAAAAGAATACTTTGTTTGAAAGGATTTTATGGTTCCCAGTTCTTATTAAATCTCTACCCACATCCTCAGAGCTGACAAAACCCTGCCCCCTTCTTTCTAGCCTCTGCAGTGTAAGAGAACCCCAGCTTGTACTGTGCTGATAAACCTGCTCCCTGAGGAAAAAGCAGAGCCTAGATTGTAGCATTTGTTGATTGCTGTGGTGTAAATACTCCCATCATGCTACCGTTTGGGCTGGCAGCATTATTCAATACGTAATAATCTTTGCACGGATAAGAATTAGTTCCACACTGACACCACTGACCCCACCCCCTCCGCCTTACAGAATGGATGAAATAGTTACCTAGCTTATGCCTGGGTTGTGTCTGTCTGGGTGGCTGTGGACATCACTGAGTAACCTGACTTGACCAGCTAGAATCGAGTGTGTCAGAACTCAGATTACACATTAAAATCATCTGGGAGCTTTAAAGAAAATAAAAATAGAAAAATGCCCTTTCCTGGCACATCCTTCAGTTGAATCAGAATCTCCTGAGTGTGGGGCCCAGGCATCTGTAGATTTTTTAAAGCTCTCTGGGTGATTCTGATGTACGTCCAGGTTGGACACCACAGATACAGTGGTGTTTGTGTGAGAGCAGTGTTGGGAGGCACTTCGGGGCTGGCGTGGCAGACCCCGTATTTGAGGCCAAGAAGCTTCCACTGTTCCCTTGCACAGCACAGGGATGTTCTGCACAGAAGGTTCTGAGAGTGTGAGGGCTCCTGGGAAAGGCAGGCAGTGTCTCCCTTCTTTCAGATGGTGGTCCACTTAACCTTGTTCGGTTGGGTTGCTTCTGCTGGTCTAGAAAGGAGAAGGGTATCCATGGAAGGAAGATGGGCTGGGACAAAGCTGGGCAGCTGGGTGAGTGTGATGAACTGCCCTCCAATGTTCAGGCCAAGGGCAGGAATCCAGAGGGGCCACTCACAGGAAGAAAAGAGAAAGCCCTACTGCTCAAGGACCACTTCGGAGGACCCTGTAAGTCCTTGTACTTGAGTGTGCACATAAGCCGATTATTTTTTTCTCCGTCATAATTAGCAGTAAAATTATTTTAAAACGTGAGAGCTTTCTTTGGAGGTGGGAAGCGTGTGGGAGAGAGCATCACTCAACTTCAGAGCCTGTGGGGTTGGGGAGCAGCAGCGGAGGGCTCTGGGGCAGGACCGAGGGAGGTGCTGGTCCTCAGCTCTCAGGGGTGCCTGCAGGGTCTGCTCTGCTGGACCAGAGAGGGGCCACTGGACAGAGGGCAGGCTTGCTGCTTGTCCTTGGAGTTGAGCTACAACCTGAGTGTGCAGAGCTCACAGTGGGAGGCAAGAGAGGAGGGGCAGGATCAGGCTTCTGGGTCACCTGTGATGGGGAGGAAGGCTGGGGGAGCGTGAAGGAGCAGCTGAGATGGGGAATCAGTGCTGTTCCTGCCCTTCCCGCCCAGGGGAGGGAGGCGGGGTGGGCGGCAGGGGGTGGAGAGCCACAGGTAAACTGAGTAGTTCTGGGGAGCACATGCACAGACGCCCAAGAACTGGATGGGGGACTGGAGGCTTCTGGGTTTGGCTGATAAGAGCCATGTGATTTTTTTTTTTTTTTTAAATTGAGATAGAGTTTCACTTTGTCATCCTCTGTAGAGCGCTGTAGCGTTACAGCTCACAGCAACCTTAAACTCTTGGGCTCAAGCGATTCTCTTGCCTCCGCCTTCCTAGTAGCTGGGACTACAGGCGCCCACCACAATGCCTGGCTATTTGTTTGTTTGTTTGTTTAGCAGGCACAGGCCAAGATCAAACTCACCAGCTCTGAAGCATGTGGCCAGTGCCCTAACCACTAAGCACGAGTGCCTCCCAAGAGCCGTGTGATTGTAGCTGGGAAACTTCTAGAAGAAATAACACAGAGAAGGCCCCTGAGAAGAGTGTTAGTGATAGAAGATTTGGGGCTGGCAGAGTGAGCCGGGCTGGGGCTCTGTGGGCAGGGAGGCCCACGTGTTGGTTGCTGGCCACAGCGCTGGCAGGAAGACTGTGTGAATAGCCGACCTGCAGAGCAGCTGGTTAGGAGAACTTCCCCAAATGCCTTTCAGGTTGGACACTTGAAAGCTGGTGGCAGCTTCTTCCCACCAGCCTTTGTCGGGGGGCTGCTGGGGGACCCACTTGTCCAGAGGCTGCAGTTATAGGACTCACTTGCCCTTCCAGGCTCAGTTGTTCCCTGCTCGGACAAACTCCCCTGACACCCGGAGGCCAGGTGCTGGCCTTGCACTGCAACCCTGCCCAGGGTCCTCATGGGTCTGTTGTCCCACTCTCCAGGGTGCTATGGGGGGGGGGGGGCTTGTACTTTATTATCCCGTGTCCTCCACGCACTGGAGGCCCTCCAAGATGACGGCCCGTGAATTAGCAAGAGGGGCAGGCCAAGGCGAAAACTTAGTTTAGGGTGGTGACTTCTCATAACATATAGGTGACACCTCTAATGTTCTCTCCTTAGACATTAGGGCAGTTTAAAACCTACAACATGTGGCTTTAAAATCTGGCCTGTGTTTGATAGTCAGCTTACCAGCTGTCCAGTAGACACCGCCATAGTTTGGTGCAGTTCAGTTTCTAAATCAAAGACGCTTACCTCACCTTTGTTTACCCATTTTACACTATTGCCCTTTGCAAAAGGATTTAAATTTTTAATAGATTTAGAATACAAAGCGGTAAATGGAAGAACTGAAAATGTGTGCGCATTTAAACATTTAAAAAATGACTCTAAGAATCCTAGCCTTGATTGACAAGTGGCATCAAATATTTGTGTATGTCCTGTGTTTAAATCTAAATGGAAATAATACTTCTACATAACTCACGTAGCTGGTGTGAACGGTGTGATGAGTGAAAACAGTGTGGTTCTCAGCGGCTGTATCTGGCCTCACTTTCTTCCTCCTGATTCCTGTCCCGAATGTCCCCTTGAAAAAATTGAGTTTTTGTTTTTGTCTTGTGATTTCAGAAATTGAGGTTTTAGATGCTTACAGAGAAGCGCTCTGCTCCCGTCTCGTACTGACAAGCCGGCTCTGGGCATTTCACCCCAACGGCGTGGGACTAGGAAGCTGACATAGTTCCACATTTTGGTCCCATTTCAGGCCTGCGTCAGAGGGTGCTGACTCTGGGCGACATCCAGAGATCAGCTGCTGGCTAGTCATCAAAAACGGAGTCCTGGGAGTTCACTTAGTTCATATTTTTTTGCTCATACATGTATTTTATTGGAACCACCTGTGATTCAGAACTGTTTAATTGGGGGGACGCATGCCTATTGTTTGGGGACACAAGTGCATGCGCCCCACACCCCTCTTTCGGTGCTCAGTTGTACTTTCTCACATGGGAATGTCTCTGGGTTTCAGATTATCCCTGTGCTGGGCTTTTCTCTCCGTGTCAGGCACCGTGACGCTTCTGGAAGCAACAGTTTCTTTGTGGTCAAATACGAAACAGCCTGATGGTCACGATGGAGATGATGGTGCGGAGGAGATCCCATGAGAAGTCAGTGACTAAGCGTCTGTCTGTCACGATCCACCGCGTTCTTCTAACACACAGTTTTTGTACCCAAGCCATTGTCAGGGGAACAATAGCTGAAATGACGTTTTCACAGCCTGGAATATGAGCGGTTGCTTTGTGTGGTGGCTTCCCCCATGGCTCTCTGGGCTCTCTGTTGGGATGGGTTTCGTTTTGGGGCTTCTCGGTGTGAAAGAGCACACCTGTCACCTGTCTGTGCCCCAGTCGCTGCCTTCCTTGAGTTCCTGTTTTGACCTTGGGCAAATCGTTGGACTTCTCTGAGGCTGAGCTTTCTGACCTGTCAGGTGGAGATCACAGAGCTTGCCTCCTGGAGCTGGGAGATTAAACGTGAGCACAGAAAGGGCCCCTGGGGACTGGCTGCGTTGCTGTGCCCATGGCGTTTTGGGTGGACATACCGGTGTGGTGTCTTCACCACTTAGGACTCCTTTGAGTCCTGAGTGCGTGTGCCTTAGTTTATTCTTAAATACTGAGAGAGTGTGGAGTCGTGATGTTCACAGTCTGAACTGAACGGAGTGGGTTTTTTTTTATATTTTCAGGCGCTCACTCCGATCGGCCAAGAGGAATGATGCCGTCCTAGGTGTTGGAATAGGGTCCAGGGCCCGCTGTTTTGACTTTGCCCCATTCCTCAGGGCCGGGAGCAGGATAGGGGAGCAGGATAGGGGTGGGCGGACGCATGTGATGAGTCCCGGTCTGCACACATGGAGGCCAGGGTGGCTCTGGCTGGTAGTACGGGAGTAATAGGAAACAGCATGATTCGCGCAAAGTCCTTAGCAAGAATTTAGTGACAAAGCATCCATCATGTTCTTGTAAAATATCGGATTTTATAACTTTATTTGTACCCTGTGTCTTTATTTGCAGGAGGTCCCTACCTGCCCTTGGGGGAGGTGGGGAGTGAGAAGCATCTTTTGCTCAGTGTAAGTACTTTATAGATAAATGGGACTAGTTCCTTGTGATTTTTCTTCTTCTTCTTTTTTTTTTTTTTTTTTTTAAAAAAGCCTTTTTGCTTAACTTTTAAAAAATTATTCATTTAATTCCATGTTCATTTTGGAAACACTAGAAAAAGTTCACGTGGGTGGGATTCTCCCATTCAGGGTGACCACTGCGCCCGTGTGTGTGTGTGTGTGTGTGTGTGTGTGTGTGTGTGTGTACTGCGCCCGTGTGTGTGTGTGTGTGTGTGTGTGTGTGTGTGTGTGTTTTCTAGATATCTGCTAAGTGAACATGGAGTGTCCCAGCAAAACCAGGACGACGCAGCAAGCACGGTGCGCCAGGCACATAGTAATTCTTCAATTAAGTATTTGTCAAATACTATGTCTTCTTAAAAAAGCTTTTTATCTAAAATTGCTGGTACTTTTAGATCAATAACTACACATTTGCATTCTTACCTTTAATGTCTGGTTTTATAGATCCTCACCCTGTTCCCTTGTGTTCCCCGTTATTTTGAAATTATAAACAGCGCTGTGGTGAATACCTTTGGTGCGTAGATCTTTCAATACACGTGATGTTCCTCCTTGGAGTAACTCTTTCATTGTGTTTAAAATCTGTAGAGGACTTCTGGTTATATTAATTGTTGGGTGAATGTATAATTACCTCTCAGAAAAGCACCTCAAAAAGAACAACATTGGGAAGAGTTTCTAAGTCTGTTGTCTGCAACCTGCTGACCTTTCAGGTCAGCCTTCCTCGCTGCCACCTGTTTTGGGGGATTTCTGTTTGTCCAGACCCTCAGGTGCTTTGCATCATGTGCATTTGGGGGTCTGCATCACCTGCATTCTTCAAATTCAGGCTGCACCGTACACACCAGCCTAATACACATTACCATGTGGGCCAAACAGGGTGTCCCAGAACCCAGGAGGTCTTCAGGGCCCACTCCCCTTAAAAGGGAGTGAACATTGCTTTCTGCATGTTCCCGTTTGACAGTTGTGACCTTCTCCAGGGTCTTGTCATCAAGGTGATTTGTGGGCCTGTGTCCCTGATTAGCTGTGACGGGATGGACTGCTGGGGGCTGGCACCCAGCAAAGCTCAGGCTGGGTTTTCAGGACCCAGGGTTCATAAAGAGGAGAAAGTTCGTCATGTGGTCTGCTGACGGTGAGGTTGTAATTTTGATCTCCAGTTGCGGTCAGTGTCACGGGCCTTCTTCATTCTGCCAAGGGAGGAAAGCTAATTCCTGGGCAGAATGTTTTCTGGCCTGTCTCCTGAGTGTGGTTTTGCAAAGGGGCCTGGCTGCCTCTCTGCTCTTGGCACTGCAGTATTGTGAGTCATCCGCCTAATAGTGACATGAGGCAGCACTCTGGGGGCCTTGTGAAACCCCAGCAGGGCAGGTATGGGACTGGCCGGCATCCCTGAAGTGCTGGGTGCTGCCTGCTCCAGGCCCTGTTTGTGAGTTTGGGTATTTGTTCCAAGAGCCAGGCACTTAGGCACAGGATGGGGGGTAGGGGGCTGGGGGTTGGCGGAGGAGGTAGATCTGAGAGCTGACCTCTGTAGCTCTCTGGGACCTTGTCCTGGTTCTCGTCCCCTTCTGCTTGTTAACTCTTGTTTAACTCGTTTGTTCTCTGACTCAAAACTGAGCCCCTCTGTGTGCCAGGTAGAGAGGATGGGGAGAATTCAGGGTTCACCAGGTTGGGACAGGCTCCCCCAAGAAGCCCCAGTAAGCAGAAAGACCTGAAGGAAAGAGCAAGTCAGGAGCTCTGTGGGCACCTGTGGGGATTTTGGGGGTGGCGGGGTTAAGTTCTGGTCAGGGTGGCTTGATAAGTCCAAGCCATCAAAAGAGGGACACAGTGAAAATTGCCTGGGAGCACCTGGGAGGGAAGCCAGAGGCAGGTGGCGGGATTGGACGGGTCCTTCTGGGCTTCCATGAGCTTTGAACTTATATCTAAAGGCACTGGGAAGATGCTCAGGTGTGTGAGCGAGATTTGCAAGGGGCCAAGAGGGTAACCTTTCAGTGGGGGTGACTCATCCAGGAAGGTGACCCGGCCAGGCAGGTGACCCAGCACGCCACATCCCACCCTGGATGGGTCACCTTCCTCACGGCCTAGCACCCATGTGGCTGACCTGGGCTCCTACCTGGTGCCCCCATGACCCCACATGTGTTACGTACATGTGGTGCTGCTGCCTCCAGGCCCATTGCAAAGTTCTTACAGAATCATCTCCTGATTAAATGACTGTCCTGTACGGTTTTTAAAAGTTGCTTTTATTACCCAAAAGGACACTTCGGAAATGAAGCCAACAGTTGGACAATTAGAGGCATCCCAGCATTTTTATATCTCAGAAAGAAAAGTATTGGAAAAGTATTCTCCAGTTGAAACTGCATCAGAGCAGCCCGCCCTGCACAGCTGAGCCCTCCACTCTCCTTGGGACATGTCCATCCCGTGCTGGAGGTCAGCAGTCAGGATGTGACCTGGCTTTAATTGTCAGTTTCTGAAATGCACCAGGCTGGGTGGTCAGTGCCCTTCTGACGACCACCTTCACTGTGCCCCACTGAACTGCTGAGAAGTTGCAGCTTACTGTCCATCCAGAGAGATTTCTGTTTAACCCACATTAACCCGGCTAATCCTGTCTCTACTACTGGGAAAAATTGAGTGCAACCTGCTGCTGTAATGGGAAAACCAGCCGTCCCCAGCACACTCTGAGGATGCTGCTGTGACAGGAAAACCAGCCGTCCCCAGCACACTCTGAGGAAAGCCATCATTTTTTTCAATGTCAAAAGGACATAGTGAAAAGCTGGAAAATGATGTTATAAGCTTCTGGGGGTGGTGGTGGTGGTGGTGGTTGTCATTAGTAAAATAGTCTAGAAATTTGCTGCTTGCTAAATTGGGAGTCTGATCATTACTCTGGGAAGGAGAGGGGTTATTTTGATGAGCCGGGAAATGGGAGCCTAGTGGTGATTCCCAGGCCGTGTCAGAGGCCTGGAACGGTGAGTAACACATTCAGGACAAAATGCACATTTACTACTCAGAAGATGATTGTCAATTAGGCCTTTGGGGAAAAACATGCCATGTGTAACTTTGAATATGCCGGGTTGTTTGTGGCTGTCCTTTGACTTGAGATCATGCTGTTGGAAATTGCAAATACGCAGCTTGGTAGAGCTTTGCAAATAGGGCCTGGAAGGGAACGTACTCTTAACAGTCGTTGTTTGGGTTGAGAGTTGGCAGGTGAGGCTGTCTCTTGTCCACCCAAGCCCCGCCTCCCATTGTCTTTAGGGAAACAACAAACCATAAATTTAAAATACTTTAGGGGAGAAGAGGAGGAGGGGAGGGGCAGCTAGTGTTCCTAACGCCCGCAGGCGGTCACTGTACTAGATTCTTCCCCTTAATCATCAGGTTAAGTGGCTTTGTTCACATTTTATGATGATGAAACTAAAGCCGAGAGGATAATTGACATGTCTGTGTATGCAGCAGGTGTCTGGAATACAGGAAGGAGGTAGTCGTGTGTAGCACGGAGGTCTGTGGTACTGAGGGGCTTGTGGACAGAAGGTGCTGGCATGTTGGATTTAATTTTATTCTGAGTCTATTTCTCATTGGACATTTGAGGACTCCTGGGTCTTTGATACCATTTGACTCTCTTATCTTCCTCTGAATTATAAGGGTCCTCACAAACTTCAGAAATGGATACCAGGGCAAACAGTCCTCTATCAAACTACCGTGAACACTGCCTGTCTGGCAGAGAATGTATAAAAGCTTTGCATAATTAAACTAACGTACTTGATAGCAGAAATTTTATAACGTGTGTAACCAGCTTTGCTCAGGGACCGTGTTTATGTGTTCTCTCTCTCCAGATTCTCGTTTAGCGGTTTGCATCACACGCATCTGTCCACCAGTGATGGTTACAGTGTCTTCAGCACTTTGCCTGGAAACTCTCCCTCCTGCCCATGCACAGGAGGGAAGGGACTCTTACTGTCTCTGTTTAACATATTGGGAAACTGAGGCATTGCTGAGTAGAAGAGACTTGTCTGAGCCAAAAAGTGTCGACAAGGGTGTGAGTCCAGGCAGTTTCTCTGTCCTGCCCCACACCAGGTGCAGGTCCCCAGACTTCAGGGCAGTCAGGGTGCTTACTGGAACCAGGCCTTGCAGCATCATGGGGTGGCGCTGTGAGGAGGCTTGGAGTGGAGGTCTCAGGTGGGATGTGAGGGCAGGTGGGTGAAGGCCAGGTGTGTAGGCAAGGATGGGGCAGAGGACGAGGAGAGACCCCAACGCTGATAGGGTGTGAAGCAGAGGTCTCCGCCTTCTGCCCCACTGCACCTTGGCACTCAGGCACCCGTCTGCCTTCTCTGCCTCCGTGGGCATCCCCCACTGCAGCCACTGACCCTCCTTCCAGCCCTGCAACCTCTGCCCCGTGCATGTATGTCTCTGCACTTGCTCCTTAGCACTAGCGTTTGTGAAAGCTGCCCTCTTTGTAGCAAAGAGTCCAGTAACCTTCTTCCAGCAGCCCCACATCCTCCCACACATCTCTCATTGGGGAGGTGTCACTGAAGTCCAGAGACCCAGTGACGTTGAGCCTTCCTTTCCATGGGGTAATTTGGTTGGGATGATCAGAGTCACAGAGTGGCAGGTGCTTAAGTGATAAATCTGCACACTCAGAAGCCTGCCCTCAGCTGCCGCCACTGTTCTGACTACCCTTTCTATGTTCCGTAGGGAGTGAGTGCTAACCACAGGCTCCCCGGTCCAGGACACCTGCCGAGCTTCCTGTCCCCCTGTGGGGACACCCACTCCTCCCCTAACTCCAGAGGCAACCTCTTCCAGGTCTGCCTGATGGAGTGAACAGTGGGGACTGTCTGGGCTATAGGCAGGTGGTCAGGGAGAGGTCAGCTCCGTGGTAACAGGAGGACTGTGAGGCTGTGCTTTCCTCTCTGAGGGTTTAGGCTGTATTCACAGGGAGAACCCTGGGGTGGTGGGCAGAGGGGTTGTCTCCACGATGGGGCAAGGGAAAGACAGGTCACCTGGTGCCCCCATGACCCTGAGGTCTCCTTGTGGTACCTTAAAAGGCAGTGGTTCTCAACCTTCCTAATGCCGTGGCCCTTTAATACAGTTCCTGTGGGTTGCAACCCTCAGGTTAAAAACTGCTGTTCTAAGGAATTTTTGTTTTAATGTCCTCTTTAATTCAGGAGGTTATTTTATTTTTGATTTTTTGTTCCTTTTATTTTCTACTTAACTCTTAGGATTGCTTTGGGGGCTGGGCGTTGTCCCGTACAATTTTCCACTTTAGGGAGTTTATTGGCTGAGAATTATTCCCTGGATATTTGCAAAAGCAGTTATATTTCTGAAGGACGTGGAGTGTGATGTTGATGGCGGAATCCAGCCCCTGGTTCTGTCGCCTTTCACGTCTTTCCCGTCCTGGGCCATGTGTCTTCTCTGCTGGGCTGTCACCCCTCAGGGATGGCTGTGCCTCCCTCGTGCCTGCTGCTATCTTCTCTGCTGGGCTGTCACCTCTCTGGGATGGCTGTGCCTCCCTGGTGCCTGCTGCTGTCTTGTTTTTTCCTCCGGGTCCACACTGACGGTTGTCTGAAGTTTTAGTTGCTCTTTCAGCACGGTCATTGGGTGTTTTGTGCATTTAATGTTTTGTCAGCGTGAAGTCCTCTTGTGCATTTGATGTTAGGGTCCCGCATGTTACTTTCCTGATACCCCTGCACTGCTGCCTTCCTGGCTCCCCGTACAGTTGTATTTCCTGCGGTGTGCAGGGTAGGTGGTCCTGCCCAGTGGGTGCCCCCCCTTCTAGGTTTTCACGTTGGGTGACCGTTGCTCAGGCCGTTGCTTTCTCGGCTGCCCTCCTGTCTGGAGACTTTGCTTTTCACACCTCCTTGTCCAGCTTTCCTCCTTTATGATTTGGAAGTTCGACTTCACATTCCAGCTTATCTCGGCCAGCGTCACTTCCTCGTCTCCCCAGGGGTGTCCTTGAGGAGTTTCAGTTTTGTGTTGTTGAAGCAGCCAGTCTTGGTAGGCGCTTCCGTGTTGTTCAGGGTTTCAAATTTGTTGGAGTTTTGCAGTGTTTTGTTCTTGTGATTTTGATTTTGTGTGTTGAATGCTCTGATCTGTGGGTGGCTTGGGGCGTGGCCAGGGTGCAGAGCCCCCTCCTCTGAAGCTTACCCTGTGTGCTCATGGCTGTGGTGGGCCGCCCAGCGTGTTCACAGCGGCGCTGCTGGTGTGGCTGTGTCTGGGAGGTGGCCACAGCCTCACTCCTGCTGTCCACCGTGTCACTCCTTGAACACATGCACGGAGCCCTCAGCATGCAGACAGGCTCCACCGGAGCTTCTGCTCTTTTCTAGAACTGGAAACACGGATCTGATCATGCTTTTTTCTGCCCTGCAGCTTCCCGGGGGCTCCTCGTGGGCCCAGGCCTTCCTGCTCCTCTGCCTGGCAGAACCCTCATCCCCAGCTTTCAGGGTACATGTCATGGTGCATGTGCCCTTTTCTCTTCCTGGTTGCTCCCTTCTGTTCCTGAAGAGTTTCTGCTTTAGTCGTAGCTGCACTGGGCAAAACTCAGCACACCTGGGAATGCTCATGCTGAAGGACGGGCGTAAGGGACTCCTTGGCCTGTCTCTTGTCCTGACTTCCTCTCCCTCTCTGCATGTGTCAGAAGCACCTGTTAGGGATAAAATCCTCCCACTAGTCCCTTCTTGAGAGATTACCATTGACCTGGGGCTTTGGCCCAGCTTTTTAATTTTCAGAGCATCCTTAGGTGACTCTGTGCCCAACTAAGATTGAAAAGGACCAGTTTAGAGTTTCTCCCATCATGTCTTGAGTGATGTCATTTCTGAGATCCCAGTTTTCAAAACTTTGTGTGGGCGTCAGTCTTTTTTTTTTTTTGAGCCCATGTCTCACTCTTTCTACCTGGGTAGAGTGCTGTGGCGTCATAACTCACAGCCACCTCAAACTCTTGGGCTCAAGTGATCCTCTTGCCTCGGTTTTTCTATTTTTAGCAGAGACGAGGTATCACTCTTGCTCAGGCTGGTCTAGAACGGATGAGCTTAGGCAGCCCGTGCACCTCAGCCTCCCTGAGTTGGGTTTCAGCTTTTTTATTGTCGGGTAATAAGTGCCTTTGTATTATTATAAGTGACAAACATTGCAGATGGCAGGAAGTGGAAAGTGAGCCCTCACAGGGGTGCCGTCCTTCAGCTGGCCTGGAATTCCTGGGGCTAATTTCATCTTAGGGGCATTCTGCTGACTTCTGTCTCTTAGGTTTCTATGTGTGTGTTCCATGTGGGACTTGGTCCTGCTTTCTCTTTTGTTAGCTCTGGTGATCAGGAACACTTTTTGGCTCAGAAAGCAAACAAAGAGTGTCTTGACGTTTTCTCCCCCTTAACTGCTTTAGAGCTGTGTTGTGGGTTACCAGGCTGGAGCTGAAAGGACTGTGATGTGAGCCCGGCTATGGAGAGTGCTGTCAGGCACAGATTCCTTCAGAAACGACGTGAAGGAAACAAAGTTGGCTACTGGGCATAGCTCCTTTTTTAACTTTATTTTTTAAAATGTTTAACTGTGGGCTCGGCGCTTGTGGCTCAAGCGGCAGGGACGCCAGCCACATACACCTGAGCTGGCAGGTTCGAATCCAGCCGGCGCCTGCCAAACAACAATGATGGCTGCAACCAAAAAATAGCCGGGCATTGTGGCAGGCGCCTGTAGTCCCAGCTACTTGGGAGGCAGAGGCAGGAGAATCGCTTGAGCCCTGGAGTTGGAGGTTGCTGTGAGCTGTGATGCCACAGCACTCCACCCAGGGCGACAGCTTGAGGCTGTGTCTCAAAAAAGAAAAAAAATGTTGAACTGTGGCAAGAGGCATATAATACAGATTTTACCATCTTCACCATCTTTAAGCAAGTAGTATGTCATGTAACAACGTTTTCATCCCACTGAACTGAAACTCTCACCCTGTCCCTGTGCCCCTGCTCCCAGGAATCCCTGTTCCACTTTCTGTCTCTGAATTTGGCTACTCCGGGCACCTCCTGGCAGTGGGATCATAGGGCATCTGTCTTTTTGTGACTGGCATGTTTCGTAGCGTAGTGTCCCCAAGGTTCATCATGTTGTGGCCTGTGATGTTTCGTTCTTTAATCCTGAATAATATTCCATTGTGTGCATATGTCATTTTGCTTACACATTTGTCTGTCCAGGAGTGTTGGGTTTTGCCTCTTGGCTGTTGTGAGGGATGCCGCTATGAACACATGTGTGCAAATCATCCCTTCCACACCCTGCTCTCAATTCTTTTGAAAATGTACCCAGAGCTGGAATTACTGGGTTGTACAGCAAATCTGTTTTTACTGTTTTCCACAGTGGTCACTTCACCTTACGTTTCCTCCAGCAGTGCACAGGTTCTAGTGTCTCCACATCCTCACCAGCGTTTGTCCTTTCTGTCGTCCTGGCAGTAGGGTGGCGTCTCCTTGAGGTGTGGTTTGCATCTCTAATGATGAGTGGTGCTGAGTAGCTACAGAGGGGGCCAAGAGTATGCGTATTTTAAGAAAAGGAAAAAAAAAAAAAAAAACGGTTTTAAACTTGTGCTGCGTAAGTCATTTTTGACCTTTGCAAATTGTAAGAGATGCTCATCGGTGCCAGGTGTGGTGGTTCGCCAAGGCGGGTGGATCATCTAAGCTCAGTAGTTCAGGACCAGCCTGAGCAAGAGCAAGACCCCATCTATGCTAAAAATAGAAAAACTAGCTGGGCCTTGTGGGGGGCACCTCTAGTCCCAGCTACTCAGGTTGAGGCAGGAGGATCATTTGAACCAGGATTCTGAGGTTGCTATGAGCCAGTTGACCCCATGGCACTCTAACCTGGGCAACAGAGTGAGACTCTTGCCTCCATAAAACAAAACAAAACAAAAACATGTTCAACCAGACTTGTATTCATCTTTTGTTGTCGGTATATATTGAGTACTACAATTTTTGTACACTGTTTTCCTTTCTTAAACTGTGTATACTTTTTTTTTTGGCACCTTTGGTATATGCTCATCATCTTAAATAGTGTTTATTAGCTTCCCTTCTTAAACAGTGTTTATTAGCTTCAACTTTCTGTAAGGTTTTTCTGCTGGGCTTTTTTTTTTTTTTTTACAGGTACAGAAAACTAAAGATAAAAAATGAAAACTCAAGTGAATTCTTTTAGATGCTGTGGCTTTTCTCTGCTTATTTGTCAGGGAGCTTAATTTGAATAGACCTCAAGCAAGGAGGTGTTGCTCCCAGCCCAACGCCACCAGCACCGTTGTGAATGATTTAGAGAGAGTCCACCTTAAGTGTGCTGTGATGGGTAACACACAAAAGACATAAGTGAAGTTTTAGGCAGTCTGAGACTAGAAGCCTCTGGAGACTAACACCTGCCCAGTGCTTGTCATTTTGTTTGTTTCTGAGCAATGCATACACATACACAGAAGACATAGGAAATACAGCCTGTGCACAAAATAAGAATCCCGTGACTGCATGTAACTCCATTACCTGGGATAAATCACACAGCACTATTTTTACAATGTGGCCATTTGTGCTCCATTCTGCAGCCTGCCGCCTCCACCACCAGGCATTCCACACACCATCCGCTTTTCCCCCATCTGGCTGGCACCCTCCCCTCGGTGGTCCTGGGGGGGCAGGATTGCTTCCAGTGCACTCTTGAGCCCTCCTGATGCTAGGCAATGGTCCACCTGTCCTGTACATGCCCAGCGATAGCATTTCCATTTAATCTTCTCTTCCAACATTGGAATTTTAGCAGCATCTCTAAGCTACACATACAGCTTAACTTTGCAGATATAGTTCCAGCACTTGGGCCTGAAATCACGTCTCTGGGGACCACCTCTTCTGTGGGAAGCCCCAGTGTCAGTGCCACCCAACTGTCTGGGGGAGTCCTGTACCACATCCCCCCATGAACAGCTGTGAGTGCCTGCTCAGCTGCAGGCTTCCGGAAGCCCTTCTGTCCTTTCTGAAGCCTGATTTTGGTGGTAGCGGGGGTGGGGAGGTGGGGTGGGAGTTTGCTGCTAGGCTGGGCAGCCAACATGGAATGAAAACCAATCTCAAGGTGCTTCTCTAGATGTGTCAGGGCAGGGAGAAGCTTCCAGAACTGACATCAGCTTCTCATCAGCTGCCGGTTGTGAGCTCCATCCATCCCATGTTGCTGCCTCCAAAGTTGCTATGCTGGGTGGAGTGTGTGGGGGGTAGTCATCCTGTGGGCCCACTGGAGCCAATAGTAATACTCTAAGTCTCATTTCTGGGTGTGTCAAGCCCTCTTGGAAGCCTGGGAAGCATCAGGCATGGCACAGTCCTTGGCTTTGTGTGTCAGTGATACTGGAAGGCCTCCTGGCTGCATTTTGTGGTAAGGACTAGACTCAGCCGCAGCCCAGGGCATCCACAATCTTCCTTAGCTCAGAAAAAGCCAGCGATCCCTTGCCAGCTCCCCTCTGCTCCCTCCGTCCCCTGCATGACCTGACTGGTCCCTGTCCCCTGGCTGGTGGTAGTGGCAAGGTGCTTTTTGGCCAAGTGTGGGAGAAGGGGAGGGGCTCTGAGCCAGTCAGTGAGTTCCCACGGGGAACTGCTTAGCATGGCAGGTCCTGCCTGCCCGTGACAAGTGGTGATTTGTAACGGGGATCATGATACAACTCAGCCTGATTCGAGACGCACGTGAAGTGTGCCCAGCACACGCCTCTGCCTGTCCCCAGGAGCAGGCCGTGATCCGGCAGCAAGCAGTGGCCTCTCCACCCAGCGAGTTTCAGGGACCAGAAAAGGGAAAGTTGGCATGGAGTAAATTTGTCTCAATTAGTTTGTGCAGATATTGAATTGAATATTCCCAGCAGAGTCGAGCAGGAGGGTAGGGGGACAGGCATGCTTTTGTTGGTTGGGATGTTATCCCAGATGAATTGGTTTCCTGCCTCTGAAACAGTGATGGAGGAGCCTGGCAGAGGTGCACTCGGCTGCCCCAAGCTCAGCTGCACTGCCACTGTCTCCAGGAGTCTGCCTGTACTTGAGCACGCTGCCCCTCACCTCCTGTGTCTGAACCCCAGGAGTCTGCCTGTACCTGAGCTCACTGTCCCTCACCTTCTGTATCTGAGCCCCAGGAGCCTGCCTGTACCTGAGCACACTGTCCCTCACCTCCTGCGTCTGAACCTCAGGAGTCTGCCTATACCTGAGCTCGCTGTCCCTCACCTCCTGTGTCTGAACCCTAGGAGTCTGCCTGTACCTGAGCTCGCTGTCCCTCACTTCCTGCATCTGAACCCCAGGAGTCTACCTGTACCTGAGCTCGCTGTCCCTCACCTCCTGCGTCTGAACCCCAGGAGTCTGCTTGTACCTGAGCTCGCTGTCCCTCACCTCCTGCGTCTGAACCCCAGGAGTCTGCCTGTACCTGAGCTCGCTGTCCCTCATCTCCTGCATCTGAACTCCAGGAGCCTGCCTGTACCTGAGCTCGCTGTCCCTCACCTCCTGCATCTGAACCCCGGGAGCCTGCCTGTACCTGAGCTCGCTGTCCCTCACCTCCTGTATCTGAACCCCGAGAGCCTGCCTGTACCTGAGCTCGCTGTCCCTCACCTCCTGTATCTGAACCCCGGGAGCCTGCCTGTACCTGAGCTCGCTGTCCCTCTCCTCCTGTCTGAACCCCGGGAGTCTGCCTGTACCTGAGCTCACTGTCCCTCACCTCCTGTATCTGAACCCCAGGAGTCTGCCTGTACTTGAGCACGCTGTCCCTCACCTCCTGCGGCTGAATCCCATTGTCTAATGCAGCTTTCCTCACCCCCACTTTGAGAACTCATGTCTAATTCTAGAATCCTACTTGAGCCTCTTCATTTAGCATATAGGGAAACTGAGGCACTGGCCAGTTCACCTAAGCTCTGGGAGTCAAAAAGTGAACAAAAGTAGTTTGATCCAGAGTATTCCATCTTAATTCCCCCACCCCCAGCGGCTTCCCTGCTTCTCCACTAAGACAGGGTTTTCCTCAGGCCTCATCGTCCTGTGTGCCAGACCCGTGTTTCCAAGTCCCTGCAGAAACCGAGCTATCCCGAGTGAAGGATGACCCGGTACAGGGTCTGCAGGATGGGGCGTGTGGGGCTGTATCCTCTGGGCACAGGGGCCCGGCCTTCATCACAGGCCAACACACCCCACAAAGAGTAGCCCCTGCAGAGGCCAAGGCCACCCAGCGCCAGCCCACCTAGAAATGGCCTTTTATTAACACAGGCCAGGTTCTCTCCTCTACTTAGTCGATAACTTCAATTTTGAACTTGTGTTGAGCTTATTGTCAGCTGGTACTTTGTACTAGCAAACTTCAGTCCTTGTGGAGTGACAGGGCTGGAGTGCCTGCAGCTGCCTGCAGGGGAGCCCGGGCTGCTGCCTCTGTGATAGGTGGGCAGTGAGCCTCGGGGAGTCTCTGAGCAGGAGGGAGCCAGGGGCCAAGAGAAGGGAGGCTGGGCCTGTTGACCACAGTCAGCGTCATGGTGCTAAATCGGGCTGGGGGTATGAGGTGGTGAGAAGGGCATGTCCCCTCTGTGGTTTCTCTCTGAATAACACATGGCCCTAGACTCTCTGCAGAAGAGCATTAGACCGAGCAGTATCTTACAGTGTACCTAACCAGTCCTCACAACTGTCAAGGTCATCAAAAACAAGTGATTCCTGTGGGAATGTCACAGCCAAGAGGAGCCTAAAAAGACAGGACAAGGAAATGTCACATGTCATACCCTGGATGGGATCCTGGAACAGAGAAAAGGCCCTTAGGGAGAAATTAAGGTGATCAGATCAAGAATGGGCTTTATTCTTTGATGATAGCACGTTGACATCAATTCTGACAGACATATCATCATCCCCCAATTGAGAGGCTCATGGGGAGCCGGGGCCTGGCCCTCTGTGCTGTGTCTGCCTCACATGGTGTGTCCGTGGCTGGTGTCCTGATCTTAGTGCCTGTCTATGCCTCGGGCAACACCCAGCCCCTGTGCCAGAGAGGAGCCCAGGGTCCCCATGCCCTTTGCTGGCCTTTGCTATGCAGCTCACTCGGTAAAGCCCAGCCCTCTCTGATCCTGGCTGAGGCCTCTCACTCGGTGGGACACGTGTTCAGGCCCAGCCCTCTCTGATCCTGGCTGAGGCCCCTCTTCCCAGCAGTGCGTCCTTTGTTCTTTCTGGCCCAGACATTTAGAGAAGCACTGCTCTCCTGGCCTGTGAGCAGCTTCTAAGCAGACACGGATAGTCTTTTGGCTGAGTGAACCTGAGAATGCAGAGCGCAGGGACAATGGCACATTATTAACCTGCTCTGAAATTCAGAGTCCAGAGCAGCAGGCTTGGAGTGACTGGCAGGTGTCAGACCTATAGCCGAGGCCCCCACTAATCCCCTTAGCAGCTTAGGGGCTGGCTGCTGGAAAACAGGATGAGATAGTCTCTCCTCCAAAGATGGCTGATTAAAGTCGGGATGAATATTCCCAACACACAGAGGGAGCTTCTCTGTTGCTTGTTTCTGCATGGAGAGTTAGGGCACAGAGAGAGCCCCACATGCAGAGAGTAACTAAACATGCTTGTGCACATGTGTACACACGGCGTCTCTGCTTGAGTTTCTAACCTTTGGGGAGAAGGTGTCACCAGGGTTGGCCCTGCTGCTGCAGTGGCAGCTCCGTCCCGCTCAGAGGGGCTGCTTGTGTTCTGGCTTTGCCTCACCCTGTCTGGAGAAGGGCTACAGTCATTCATTTATTCAACAAGTATCTGGCAGCCTGAGCAGTGGTTTTGCGGGTACAAGGGACTGGCTGAAAATGCAGGGTCCCTGCCGGCCACCCGTCCAGCACTCGGCTCCCTGATGGTGCAACAGACTCTGGCTGGGCTCCTTCCTTGCTGCAGCCCTCATGTCTCTCCTTTTTAAGCCTGCGTAGAAAGTTCTTTTGTCTGGCCCACATTGGCATGATTAAATCACTGCCTTGGCCAAACAGGATGTGGTTCTGGGCGACTCCCAACTTCCAGCAATCGATTGTTGTTGTTTTCAGTGGCCTGGAGAAGGCACAGACCCCCTCCCCCCCAACAATAGGGCACTTCAAGGTCCTGGAGGGGAGCCCTGGCTCTAGAGCTTTTATGGCCTGTGCTTGACACTGCAGGGCAGAGGTGGGGCAGCTCCTGGAGCCAGTCCCTGGCCTGGAGGAACCTGGAGGAACCGTGGGACCTAGCACCGGGTAAGGCTGGCGGCCTTTCAGTCTAGTTTGGCTAGGAGGGCAAGCAGAATTTGGGTGGGTGGGGGGGGGTGCCTGCTTTTGCATGGGAGCTGGTCTGTTTCTCTGCAAGACAACAGGGACAGGAGGCAGGGGTGCCCCCAGAGAAGTTCTGCAGGACAGAGCACTTGTTCTCACTATCCATGGGGTACCCAGGGGCCAAGCTGTGTAGTTTCTAAACTTCGAATAGATATAAATAATATTTGAAAATACTAGGATATTGATAAATCACCTAAACACAAACATTTGTAAAGATTTGTGCAGCCACTATCTAGACCAAAAATTGGGACTTGGTCCTTCGCTTTGACACGCTCAGTGTTCCTTCTCTCTCCGTCCATCCCAGTTTCTCATCCAGAGCGTTTATCAGCGACATTTGAAGCATTTAAGGTGCATGGTCCTGAACCTGGTGGTTGCTGTCCCCTGTTTTATCACATAGGATTGTGTTCCTAAGCAACATTCTTTTTTTTTGTTTTAGATTTTACATAAATGGAACCACACAGCATTCCTTTGTGGCCCCCAGTGGTCCACACCTCCTGGTGTTCACACCCTGTCTGATTTCTCCCTTGGGTGTAAGCTGGGCTGCAGCCTGCCTCTATTAATAACTATTAAACAATAGGATTCATCAAATGTGATGATGCCCCTTTTGTGATTAGGTTACATGAGATTATGACTTCTTCCTTGACCACAGACTGTCTCCCTTGCTGGCCTCAGTGGGACAGGCAGCCATGTAGGGGGGCCCAGCTGGCGTGGACTGAGGGGTCCTCCCACCAACAGCCAGTGTGGAGCTGAGGGAATTGGACATGTGCCCCTGAGTGAGCTTGGAGGCTGTCTCCCCAGTTGAGCCTTGAGACGGAGCTGCAGCCTCCGCCGAGACCCTCGTGGCAGCCCTGAAGAAGAGGGTTGCACCCAGATTCCTGACCTACAGAAACTGTGAAATAATAAACTCCTGTTTGGGACGATTTGTTATGCAGCACTAGGTAGCTAATGCACATTCTTCCAAGAGTTCCTTCTTGGCTGAACATTATGTCCTTGCAGTTCATCTGTATTGATGGGTTATAGTTCACCCAGGTCACTACTGTGTGGTTTCCCATTGTAAGTCCCCCTTATCTGAGGGTGATACCTTCCAGGACCCCCAGGGGATGCCTGAAACTTCTAATGATAGTGAACCCTACCTATATATGCTCCGCTTTTTCCTAAACGTGCATCCCTATGAAATTAGCCCAGTAAGAGATTAACAACAGTAATCACTAATAGAAGAGTTTTAACGACACATTGTGACAAGAGTTATATGAATGTGCTTCTCTCTCTTTCTTTGAGAATGTCCTTGTCATACTCACCTGCTCTTGGACTGAAGGTCATTGAGAACAACTGAAACCACAGACAGGTGGGTGGGGGCTGCTGGATGCTAATGTCCTAGTTACTCCTTCCTTCTCCTGAGGGCAGCAGGTTGTTACAGCCCTTTATTATTACAAACCACTCTGGCTGTGAAGATCTTTGTGTGCCCCCCCCCCACCTGTTTACTGGGGAGCACACTTGGGTTCCCATAGCAAAGTTCAAGTTCACCCAGCTGCCCCCACATCCTCCCCTCACTGGGTGTGGTCTGCTGTCTTTAATGAGGGGGTAGCCTGGTGGGAGTGAGATGGTGTTTGGTTTCTCTTTTAATTTATGTTCTTCTGATGATTAACCATGGCTATTCTGGTTTCTTCCCAGGCGACAGTCCTTTTCATGGTTTTTGCCCATTTTTTTACTGCGTTATAGAAGTGCTTTGAGTTTTCTGGAGAATAGCCTTTCTTAGTCATGAGCATCGCAAATATTGCCTCCCATTTTGTTTCTTGGCGCTTCATCCCTTTCCCTGCCCCCCCCCCCCACTTTTAAAATCAAAGGGGGCGCATTCTGAGTTCTCTGTTCCGGGGGATAATTGGCAGGGTTGGGCTTTCCAGACCTTCACAGTGCTGGCCTGTGTGTCCTGACTTTGGGCATGACTGGTCTTTGGGCCTGGGCTCCAGCTTCCCCTTGGCACTTGGCGCTGCTGTCCTGAGGTGGAAACTCCCGGTGCCCTGCTCCCGGTGGCTTGCCCGCAGGTCTGGAGCGGGTCTGGGAGCGCTTCCTGTTCCAATAGCTCATTTCAGCCTCTTAGTCACTGTGGAACATCGCGGGTGAGTCAGCACGGGACGCGGAGCCCAGGGACCCCTCACAGCCAGGCCAGCCAGCTGTGAAATCTGTTCTGGGCTCTGGAGGTGGTTGCTTGACTGCAAAGGAATGCGTGGTCTGTGGGGGTCTGGGGGCGCAAGGGCCCCGTGTTTGGGGGAATGCATTCCCGGGAAAAGTTAAAATTAGAAAAAGCTGCTACATTTCCTGCCATTCAGTCACAGTTGGCTGGGATTTGTTTGTACAAGGATTCTTGGGTCACAATCTATAGCTGGTTTCTGGTGGAATGTAAGCTGAAGTCATGTTGGGGGCCTGGAGGTGAGCTGTCACCGTGGTGATCCCTGTTGTGGGAGTCACCACTTTGTTTCTTAGTTCTTGCAGAATTAGACTGCAATGGAAAATGGTAGTTAGGAGAACATGTTTATTTTATTCATTAATGTTAGAGAGCAATTCTTTAAGGGGAAGCAAATATTATGGAGACCATCTCTCTGAGGGCGACCTTTGCGGGTGTGGCCGCTGGTCTCCCACCGCTCCATGAGGCTGACTTCTCGGGAAGGCCCGTCTGACTGGCACAGCCAAGAGGGGGGCCAGGTTTACAGACAAAAGTGTGAGACACCCAACAGTCTTCGGGACATAAACTAAAGAATTATTCGTTGTGTACCTGAAATTCATATTTAATGGAATGTCCTGGATCTTATCTGGAGGCCCCTGGCTACACTATGCCGTCCTCCCTCCTGCTCTCGGGTGGCTCCTGAGCTCTCCCAGGTGAGGGGTGTCACCTGCTGTTGGCTGGCTGGGCTTCTGGGTTTGTTCACGTTCCCGAGAGCACACTTCCTGGTGCTGGGGCTGTCGGGTGGTCGTGGATGGCAGTGTGCCTATTTACGGATAGGGGATGGAGGGGCATGGAGGGCTAGCAGTCTGTCCAGTACCATGCAGCTGGTCCAAGCTCTTGGTCTGTAGGAATCAGAGCTCGGGAGCTGGAGGGCACAGGAGAAATGGAGCCCTTATCTTCCCTGGAGAGCAAAGGTGATTGTCAGATACCTTCCCACGGGAGGATGTGGCCTGGGACTGAGCATGTCTGGGAGGGGACTGTGGCTAAGACCCGGGAACAGGGGCTCAAAGCCCTCTGGTGACCTGGCCTCCAAAGGAGAGGCAGGGAGGGGGTTAAGGAGGCTCCCCCTATAGTAGGAAAAACAGGAGGGTGGCATGTGTGCAGGAGAGTTTCAGGGTGGGGCGGCTGACCCGGCCAGGATAAGGGAGTTGCCAGTGGACACTGAGGAGGCTGGACTCAAGGGGCACGGCCAAACTGAGGAAAACCCCAAATGGGGCAGGGAAAGCCGGGCTCCAAAAGGGATGGGCATGGGCAGGAAGGAGCAGGTGGTTTACTGCTGGAGGTGAGGTCATGGCACTGCGCGTTTGGTGGAGGGATATAACTGAGACCAGCTGGGAGGCAGAGGATCAGAGGATCCCAAACCAGGCTGCAGCTCACAGGTGCCTGGGAAGCTTTCTTTTCTGTTGAGGCAGCAGGAACTAGTAAGCAGCTTGTCACTCTGTGCTGGGTGCAGGCCCCGAGGCTGGGGACAGTGAGTAAGCAGCAAGGTGGCTTCCTGCCCCTCAGACCCCATGGTCAGCTTGTTGGACAGTGGGGCGTCGATGCCTTGGGGCTGCCTAAGCAGTGGTTCTCAACCTTCCTAATGCCACTGTGCATTTTCATTGTTACAAAGGGGTCGCGACCCATAGGCTGAGAACCGCTGGTCTAGAGCAACCCCTTCCAGGTGCTTCTCGTTCTTGTCCGCACACTGGTGTTTGAGAACCTGAGTGCCTCTTTTTATCTGCATTTGCACCTGTACTTAGTGGAGACTCTAGAAGTTATTAATTCAACACATTTACCGAGCCTGCTATACCCCAGGGGGTTCCGGGTGCTCAGGTGAACAGGACACAATCCCTGTCTTCGTGGAGCATTTATTCTAGTGGGAGAGAAAAGAAATGACAGATAAAAGAACGTCAAGAGTGGTGGATGAGCCCGGTGGGGGAATGAGGTGGAAAAGGTATGCTGTTTATATGGAGTGTGTGGTCGCTGAGTGACCCCTCATCCATCTTCCCAAAAAAAATAATTGGTAGCCTAATCTCTAGAACCTTTATTTGGCAAAGGGGACTTTGCAGATGAGATGGTGAGATTACTCTGGGTTACCTAGACAGGCCCTAAATACACGAGTGTCTTTGTCAGAGGGAGGCAGAGATGGCTGGAGGGACAGGCTGTGAAGATGGGGGTGGGGCGGGAGGCAGGAATGCTGGTGCCCACCAAAGCTAAAAAGGGCAAGGAGGCAGATGCTCCCCTCAGAGCCTCCAGAAGGAACCAGAAGGAACCAGCTCTGCCAATACTTGACAGATTTTAGATTGCTGGCCTCCAGAACTGTAAGGGAAAAAATGTGTTTTAAGCCACTAAATTTATCGTAATTTGCTACAGCAGCGATAAAAAGGCAGGACACTAGCTCCTGCTCATCTTTGGGAGATGTGTTACAGACCCTATGCAAACTGAATTTTCCTGTATGTACATACCTATGGTACAGTTGAATTATTAGGCACAGTAAAAGATTACCAACAATAATTAATAATAAGATAGAGTACTTATTTGTGTAACAACATACTGTAATAAAAGTTATGTGAGTATGATCTCTCTCTGTGTGTCTTTATTTCTGGGATTTTTGATTATTTTTGGATCACTATTGATGTGGGGAGAAAAACCTGGGATAAGGGGGAGCCCTGGCTGAAGGGGGGTCAGGAGGAGGTGACATTGGCACACAGCCTCTGACACGCGTCAGTGTGGGCTTCCTGCTGATGCCACCACGTGGGCTGAGCCACTGAGTCTGAGCCCAGATCCAGGCCGAGCGAAGGATCAGGAATCCTTGGGAACCACGAGCCTTGGCTGTGAGTCTCCCCTGCCCTCTCTCCCTAGAAGTGACCCACAGTGAATTTATATATTTGCAATGTAAAAATTGCAGTTGGGGTATAAATAACCTTTGCTTTTCTCCAGATTTAGCTTGAGTATAAATGTCTCATATTAACGAAATGAAATGAAATACTTGCTTGGCTTTCTAAATTGGGAGTTTCTGATAATCCACAACAGCCCACTGTTTGTGACCAGAACTCAACGGCACTGCATGTGTTTCTCACTCCGGCAAATGTTTGTGTCCCGGCCAAAAGGCCCAACAGTCCTGGGGTAGATCTATATTGATGACCCCCCCAAAACAGAGCCTGAGACCAGGACTTGGGTGCTAATATTTTTAGGGAGGTGACTGATGGATCCCACCAAGCAAGAATGGGGCGCAGGGAGGGTGAGATGAGGGAAGAGGATGGGCAGACCCAGGGTGACTGGCCACTGGGGCTCCATCGGGCTGAGAACCCTCTGGAGGACCAAGGGAACCTCTGTCCCTTAGAACTGTCCCTCTGGCTATGGGCTGGCTGGGCCATTGAATCCCAGGACTGCCCCAGCAGGTGTTTCTCACAGCATGTCCTCTGTCATGCAGACCGAGTCAGGGCTCCCAGCAGGTGACACCCACCACCTGGAGAGTATCTGGACAGCGAGAGAGCAGGTGGTTGCGTGGTTGCGAGGGTCCACTGCATCGTGGCCCTCCATAAGGCCTCACTTTGTGCTCCTTGTCGAAGGTGAGTGTTTCAGCTCCATCTGCAAGAGTTGGGGCGGCTACTGCGGTCTGCCTTCCTGAGCACAAACCATCAGTGCGGGGAAAGGTGCTTAGAAGAACATCAGGAAGAGTCAAAATCTGTGGGGAGCACAGATAACATGCATGTCCCCCAGACCCCGGCCAGCCCAGGTGGCCTCTTCTCTGCTGCGTGAGCCACTTCCCTCCATCTGGTTGTCCACGCACGTGGACAGCTTGGTGTCTCTCCACCTTCTGTTTTCTGTTCTGTCTTATATTCTGGTACCAGTTTTGTCCAACTTCTAAGTTGTAGAGTACAGGACTCAATGTTCGTATTTATCTCAGCAGTCTCTGCACCACACAAGGATGAGGATTTGTGAGATGACAGAGTGATGGGCTGACATCCTTTAATCTCTTGTCCCTTTGAGCTAAATAAGCAACCAGCCGTGAGACCCTGTGTTTACAGTTGTGTTAACCTTTCACGCCTAGTTTATGGTTCCTGATGATGAAGGGAAGAATAAATAAACACCCAGAGCAGCCCCTGGGTGGAAAGCCTGCTCCAGGAGGCTCAGCGGCTGTGCTGGAGGCGAGGGATGGTGGGCAGGACCTGCTTCGGGTCCCCAGTAACTGCATGGTCTGGTGTGTTCTCACCGGGACCTGAGCTGAAGCCAGGAGGTTGTGGCATCGCTAAGGAAAATGAGTTCCCGTGTAGCTGTGCCCTTTGCTAGCCCTGCTTGTGGGCGCCCAGTCCCGTGACCACCAACTGAAACATCTCCCAAAGTGCAGCCGCCACAGCAGGCAGCCGGCCATCAATCTGGCTTTTTCAAGTTTGCATTTAAAAATTAAAAAAAAAAAAAAACTTTTATTGAAATAAGATGTCCCCTGAGATTGGGAGCTGCCTTGCGTTTCTGGATAACACGCCACACCACTCTCCATGTGGAGGTTTCGAAGCTGAGGATACATTTTGGGGAAATATGTTCAAATGCAGAATGGCCTGTCTTGGGCTTCAGCAGACGTGCCAGCAGTTCCCTGTGTGACTCAGTATCTCTGCTTGCTTTGAGGGCAGGGCTTATTATCCAAAGGGGGTGGTCTCAGATGGGCCTTCAGATTAATGAGTGACAAGTCATGTGATGCTCTGATAAAGTGAGCATTCCACCCGCCGTGCTGAGCCTCACTTGTGCTTTCGACCAGTCCAGCAGTAAGGAGGCCCTCGCTGACCCTCTTTCAAAGCTGAATATTCAAGAAGGTTTTGTCTGCAGTGAGTCAGAGGTGGAGGGTAATTGGGACCAGTGTGAAAGGCTGCAATTTTCCCTCTTGCCTCTTCACTGTTGCTAAGGTGGGAGGTGCTGGGGTGAGGACTCGAGGAAGGAGACCAACATTGTGAACTGGGGCAGACTCTGAAGGTCTGTGAGTAAATTGGTCAGCAAGTTGAAAAAGTTAGTCAAGGCCTAGAGGAATAACTGTTTGAAAATTGGAAAATGCCACCTGTGCATATATCTTCAGGCTGACTGTTGGGAGAGGTCTTTTCAGGATGTTGGTGTGACAGGGTGTTTTTCTGTGGACCTCAGACGCAGCCGCAGCCTCATGCATTTCCAACACCTGCAGTCCGCGTCCTAAGTTCTAGAGTTCTGCTGTGTTTCATCAAATGTTTAATGTTATCTTCTTTGCCAGCAGCTTTTTTGAAGTGATTCACCTTTATGGAGGCTTTTTTAAAAATTCTACTTGAATTGTCCTGGAGATGCTTTTGTCTCTCTCACGGCCATTTATTTGTGTGATGATTTATTTGTACCTGTGTGGTTTTGTTACACGAACAGATTGTGCAGTGGTCAAGTCGGGGCTGCAGGATATCTGCCTCTTGAATGTCTCATCACCCACCCCTCATGCCAGTCCCAACCCTCATGCCCTTCTGGGTCTCCGTTGTGTGTTATTCCACTCTTAGAAATAGTGAGCATTTTTCTGTGTGTACACATTATTTAGGGTCCATGTGTAAGTCACCACATGGGATATTTGACTGCTACGCCTGGCCTTTTTCAATAAACATAATGATCTCTAATTCCTACTGAGTTTCTAGAAAAAAACAGGATTTCATCCTTTTTCATGGCTGAATAGTATTCCACAATGTAAAAATACTTCATGTTCTTTGTCCACCAGCAGACGCTCAGGTTGCTTCCGTGACGTACTGTGGGTCATGCTGTGATGAGTGTCCAAGTCCATCAGTGTATCTGTTTCTCTTCCTTTGGGGGGACGCCCAGGAGTGGGATTGCTGGGTAAGAAAGTGCCACACTGTTTTCCCTAGAGGTTGTACTGATTTATATTCCCACCAGCAGTGCATAAGAATTCTCACCAGCAGTGCATAAGAATTCTCTTGTCTCTGCATGCTGCCTGGCCAACATCTGTCATTTTTTGTCATTTGAGTAATAGCCATCCTGACAGCAAGTAGGTGATAACTCATGGTGGTTTTAATTTGTTTTTCTTTGGTGATTAGAAATATTGAGCATTTTTTCATATACCTGTTGACCATTTCTTTGTCTTTCTTTTGAAAAGTGCCTATTTGGGTCCGTTGCCCACTTTTTAATGGGACAATTTGTTTTTTTTTGTTGTCATCGTTTGAGTTTCTTGTGTTTTCTGGACATCAGTCCCCAGATGGATGGGTGGTTTGAAAAATACTTCCTCCCGTTGTACAAGTTGTCTCTTCACTCTGATCATTTCTTTTGCTGTACAGAATTCTTTTAGGCTAATTAAGTCCTATTTGTCTATTTTTGGTGTTTGCTATCTCTGCTTTTAAAGTCTTAGTCATAAATTTTCTGCCTAGGCTAATGTCCAGATGTCACTATTTATGTAAAAATTAAATATGAAAAATGTCTTTAGCAAAGACCACCAGGTCCATTCAATGAGACAGAAGCTTGGGGTGGGGGGGGAGCAGGCAGCTGTCCAGCCACAGGTGGGGCAGGCCCTATGTCTCACTGTCCCGTGTTCATTCCAGAGACAAATGGAGGCCTCTACCTCCTTTGCCACCATGCTGTGGAGGAAGGATGTTCAGAGAAGGTGGCTGCTCATTGTCAGCTAGGTCACCGACTCGGTGCTCCACGGATCCCAGGTAGGCACCGCACCGTGAGTGGCATGAATGGACAAACACGCAAACGGAACCGTGGTGGACACTTGGCTGTCACCCGTCTTGACACTGCTCCCCGATTTTTGTGCTTAGTGTTCAGTTTCTTTCTCTAATACAGGAGAAGGAAGGTTGCATCATGTTCCTTATTGCTTTCTCTGTAAAATTTGAAATTTCATATAATCATTAGAAAAGTACGTTCCACATTCTGGGTGAGAAAATCTGACACACACATCAGGTGACGTTTCAGACGCTCAGCTGCACTGTCCGTGCTTGCCTGGGGACTGACTGGTCCAGCCTCTGTCGACAGTTTTCACAGTGTTGATTTTGAAAGCATTCTATAGAAAGGCCTTTCTCTGTCTACCAGACTGTTGTTTTTTTCAGTTTTTTAAATTGTTTTCTTCAGAGTAGAATAATCTTCCCCCATAAACAGTGAAAAACCTGGGGTTAAGCTCATGCTAGGCCATGAAATCCCAGCACAGTCTTGGCGTCACTTGCGTGAGAACCGATTGAGCTCATCAGCCACCAGAGGACATGGGCGTCACCGCGCTATTGGAGGAGCCAGCAGTGCCTCCCTTCTGTTGAGACTGGAGTCAGCTCTAGAAAAAAACTTGAGACTATTCTTGGGCCCAGTCTTTCTCCGTCTCTCACCGGTTTTCTTTCCTTCCTTCTTGCCATTTCTCACCCTGGCTGCCCTCTTGGCAAACACTGCTGACGTCCAGCCTCGCACCCAGATGACTGCCCACTTCCCCCGGCCTGAGCGTCATCCTGCCCGGCCCTTTGCCTGCTGCATCCGTAGGACTGGTAGAGAACAGGGGTTGGCAAACTTTTTTCTGTGAAAAGCCAGAGAGGAAGCATTTTCGGCTCTGTGGACCATAAGGTCTCTCTGTCCGAGCTGCTCTGTCGTGGCAGCACAAGTGCACCTTGATCAAACGGGTGGGGCTGCGTGTGGTGATGCTGTAGTTGTTCATGCTGAGACTTAAATTTCATATAATTTTCACCTCATGAAAAAAGGACTTCTTTTGATTTCCCCCCTCCCAACTATTTAAAAACATAAAGACCTCCTTTGTTCATGGGTCATCGGAAGACAGGTGGCTGAAGTTAGCCTCTGGTACAGGACAGAAATTCACAGGTTGAGCATCCTTAATCTGAAAGTCCAAAATGCAAAATGCTCCCAAACCCAAAACATTTTGAGCCACCTATATGTAGGAAATTTCATACCCAAACTCATGTGACAGTTCACACAGTCAAAACTTTCCTTCATACACAAAATTATTAAAAATATGCTATAAAATTACTTTCAGGCTATGTGTATACAGTGTATATAAAGCATAAATATATATTGTGTTTAGACTTGTGTCTGAGCCCCATGATACCTCCTCGTGCATATGCAAATATTCCAAAATCCTAAGCACTTCCAGTCCTAAGTATTTTGGGTAAATGACACTCAGCCTGTATCTAGTTTTGCTCCTTGGGCACTTGTGTATGGGGGAGGGTAAGGGGAGGAGAGACTGGATCCCATCTGACCCCAGCAGGTGCAGGATGCAGAGAGTCTTTGGCCAGGGGACCTGTAGACATCTACTCTGGTATCTTAGCCACCTAAGGAATAGGCTTATGAGTTTTCCAGTTTTCCTAAAGCCACCCTAACTGTGTTTTGGACCTAACTATGGGGTCAGACTATTGAGCCCGTACCGAGGTGGTTTGTACACAGAACATCTTGTGTGTTCTGTTGAGATCGGGAAGCCAGCATGTCTTGCCCCGGGGGGCCTGCTTGGGCCTGTGGTGTGTGTGAGTGAGGAGTTCACAGGGCATTTCAGACCCCTCTGAGGTGGGCAGGGCCAGGCCGCTTCTTCTTCGTTTTGCAGAGACAGGATCTACAGCATGACACAGATCTAAGATATGACACACTAGTTTGATCGGGCTGTCGCCAAAGAACCCTGAACTGCTGGGCTGCTTGAACAGTGGAAGTTTATCATGTTGTAGTTTGGGGGGCCGGAAGTCCAAGACTGAAGGTCTGCCAACTCCTTGAGGCTGTGAGGGAGAAGCTGTTCTAGGCCTTTCTCCAGGCATCCAGCTTGTAGAAGCAGCACCCCATCTCCGTCGACATGGCCTCTCCTTGTGTGTGCACCTGTCTCCAAAGTCCCCCTTTTTATAGTCACTTAGTCATACTGGATTGGGTCCCCAATGACCTAATATGATTACCCCCTTAAAGACTCCATCTCCAAATAGGCTTTGGCTTATTCTGGAGTATTGGGGGTTAAGGTGTCAACATGTGAATTTGGGGGACACAGTTCAATCTGTAACATATGGGAAGTGGAGGGAACAGCTGAGTGTCCTGTTGGTGACTGTCCTGGAATGAGGATTTAGGACGGAGTTGTCATCTCTGTGTATGAATGCAGTGTCCTGTCTGAACTTGGTAGGGTGCAAACCTGAGCCTCCCACCACTGATCTGTCAGCCTTCCAGGCCTTCCCAGGAGGGGTAAACTCTGTGGTTTTGCCATCTGCTGAGATTGTAAGCTGTGACCAAAACAGGTGCACATGAGGGACACCAATGCTGTTGTTCTCCCTGGACGCTGAGAGAGGACACTTGTGTTGACCTCCCAAAGATGACGGGTTCTTCTTGGCATTAGGGTTTATGGAGACTTCCCACAAATTTTGGCTGATAACAACATTGATGTTTCTTGAAATAAACAACCAGAGAGTTAAGCATTTTCTAGACTTTATGCTAACTTGATCTACCCACACTACATTGCGTTGTCCTCTTTTGAGGGACATGAGGACCAACAGGCCCACACTGGGGTGGCGATTCCTGTGGGAGAACAGTACTTGGCCGAAAGGTCAAGCCCCTCCCCTCTCTTCTCAGGAAAGCCAGAGCTTGTCTGGAGACCTTGGACTTTTGGAAGGGTGGGAGTTAGGTAGGTAGGAAAGGGCCAGTAGTCCTGTGGCCCTAATCCAGCCATCCCTGACCGCCCCACATGGCAGACACAGCCAGGTCTCTTCCCTCCCCTACACTCCGTGCCGCTGGTTGATGGTGCTGAGTTGCACCTGTGTGTTATGAGGTCCAGAGGTGACTCAGCCCGGCTTGGACGCACTGGGCTCCTCCCCCGTGTGGGTGTGAGGTGTGTCCAGGGACCCTGCAGGGATTTATGTGGTGAGTATGAAGAACAAGTCAGCATCATGACCCTGGGGCTATAAGTAAATTCTGTCCACCCAAAGAACCTCCCTGAATGAAGGGGCCTGCAGGCCTTTACTCAGAGCAGGGGGAATATAAGGGTGTTAGGAATGCTGCAGCCTCCCTCTTCTTGGCAGCTTTTTGGAGCTGAGACAAGGTATTCAGCAAACACTTATTTTGTGCCTAGGGGTGGGATTGGGCAGCCCGGGGAGGGGTGAGCAGTGACAGGCTGCCGGCCACCTGTGCTCGTCTCTCTAAGCTTCCCTCAGCTGCTCTCTGGGAGCTCCATGGCTTGGTCAGTGCCCACGACGGGCACCCTCTGGCTCCTGGGGACAGACATTTTTGCCATGTGGGCTCTAGGCCTGGAACTGGCATTTGAGCAGGCTCTGGCCTAAGCCCTGCTGCCCGCTGCCAGGGAAGGCTGGGCAGTGCCTGTGGGGAGGCACCTGCGTCCTTTCCGGGCGTGCTTGATGGAGCAGGGGCATGGCACCTACTGTTACACCCTGGGCAGAGGAGGCTGCCAACATGGGCCCAGTGGGCAGTTTCCCAGGTCCCTCTAGAGCCGATACTACGACTACATGGGGGAGAGAACGGTCCTTGAGGGTGAGCGTCTCTCTTCCCTGGACTTGCTGGCCACCCCCAGTTTCCACTCTGGCCCAGCAGTAACTGCCGCCACTTGTGACAGGACCCTGTTGAGGCTGTCGTCCTCTGCCCGTGCTCTGTGAGGAGCCCGCGGCTGGCCCGTGCTGAGGAAGGGGCCAGCAGTGTTTCCACCTGCTCAGAATTCAATTACCCAGACCTAGGCTAGGATGGTTGGGATATAAAAGGTAGAAGGGAACCCAAGGAGAATAAAAATCGGAATAAGAGAGAAGCACACGTCACTGTGGAAGAAAACGGAAGCGTTGGGAAGTCTGAAGAAGCACATCATGCGCCCGTGAACCTGCTTCTCGGGGCCGCCCTCCTTCCCAGGTCCACTTCCTGCAGGCCTTTCCCAGGGCCGTTGCTCCCTTTTGCCACAGTGCGGTCCTCAGCTGCTATGTGGACAGGCACCTGCGGGACTCTGTGGCAGCGTGCCCTCCTCCGAGTGAGGGCGACACGTCCGTCTCAGTAGCCGGCGGGCGCAGGTGGTGTCTTGCTTCCTCCACCTCTCATTTTTGTCTTTTTCCGGGTAAAAACCACCTTCTGTCCTGTCTGTGGATGTGGTGGCCTTTTTCACGGTGTTTGTTAATTTTAGTGGCGCTTCCCTTCTGCCTTTGATTTTTTACGTTGCGCGTACGTGTAGCAGGTCCCTCTCCTTCCCTGCCTCTCTCCCCTGCACGCTTCTGCACAGGGCTGGAGTTCATCTGACCCTTGGATAAGAGTTGAAGCCCTAAAGGGGAAACTGTCCTGAAAACCAGGCAGCTGTCGCAGCATCACAGGGAGTGATTCTGATCTTCTGGGTGGCTCTGGTGTTCCTTTTAATTGTGTGTTAAATGTTCACATGAGTTCAGGTCTCTTCTGGGCTCTGTCCCAGGGGAGGCTAAGTGGCCTTATTCTCCTCCCCACCGTCTTGCACAACCCGACAAAGTGTAGGATACCCTCCCCAGGCCCGGAGTGTTTCTGTCACTCCCGTCTAGAAAGTCAGCCTAATGCAGTGGCCCCTTCTTGTCATGCCTGCCACTCATCTGTGTTAGTCATTCCTGCTGTCACAGACTGGGGCCCTATAGTGGTGTCCTCACCATAGGACAGAGATAGAGATCCCCCCCACCACCCCCTCTGCAGTGAGTCCATAGCCCGTTTTTGGGATCCAGACGATAACATCGTCTGTTGCACTAATACAGCCGGTTTTTGCAGCAGAGGTGACAGTGGGTAAGGGAAGGCTCAGGTTTGGGGGCTCAGTGAGCTGTTGTCACAGGTTGAAGTTTGTTGGGGAGCGGGCAGGAGGGTTGGGCAGGGCAGGGCTGGGCTACTGCTTTACACAAGTCATTACTGTCCCCACAGGAGTGCTGGCCTGGGCTGGCCCTTCAGAGTGGTCACAGGCTTGGTCATGGGGGCAGCTGGCCCAGGAAGTAGGCTGATGCAACTTCAGGAGAGGGTGCGTCTGGGCTATGTGGCAGCGTCTCTTGCCAGTGTCACCTGCCATGGAAGTGAGCCGCTGCTCGGAAGGTAGTGTCCTGGGGGGAAGCATGGATGTGAGCCTTCGCTGAGTGTGACTCCGACCCTTGCTTGTGTTTCCTGCTTGCCCTGGTGTCAGGCTGGGTCTTGGGCTCTCCCTCTGGCATGGGGAGCCAGGCGGTGCCAGGTGGGCTCACGTGTGCTGTTTGAATGGGTTTCCATGCCTGGCCTGCTTTGCAGCAGCCGCTGTGTCACGGGGGGTGTGCAGGCCCCAGACACATGTAGAGCAGGTGCAGGGGGGCCAAGTAGCTTCCAGAAGCTTTCAGTGACATTTCTTGACCTTTTCAGGCACTGCAGACACCTCCCTCAAGGCTCTCTGTGCACATCCTTGTCAGCCCACACGTCACCTGGCTCAAGGTCAGCTACCATCAGCGTGACGGCTCGGAAGCCTGGCACTGGCCTGTTCCCAGAGCAGTCCCTTGTCCCTGTTTGTTTTCAGTGAATTCCTTTTTTGTTGTCACCAATGGAAAGTTCTGACTCTGCTGAGAAACCAGCCTGGCAGCTTGTCCTCTCTCCCCTGACAGCCATGGGACAGAACCTGGTTGGCTCTCCCTGCGTGCGGGCACAAAGGAGCCCCTGTTCTCCTGAGGGAAGAGGTGGCTAGCGGCAAGGTGGGGCACAGACAGTCCGCCCGGCCTCATGGCAGCAGGTCACCTCCACCAGGACTTCGGGAGCACATGGTCCCTGGAATTCGATGGCAGAAAAGGAAGTGCTAGCTGGTGTTTGAGGGAGACCTGGATCAAGTGGCATTCTGGTAAATGCTCCGGGATGTTGTCTTGGCTGCATCGGAGGAATGTTATCCCTGTAAACCCAGCCAGCTGGGATCATGCCCTCACCTGGTACAGCCTTCATGTGTTTAAAAACAGCAGAGGAGTCTTCCCCTAGCAAGTGGGAGGAGGGGCTGCAGTCAGGCGCGGTCCAGGAGGGGTGTTGAGAAGCCACAGCAGATCCGGCTTCCTTTCAGGGTTGGGTTTGAATTCTAAAAAATCAAAGCAGACAAAACCCAGTTGAATTATTTCAGATTTTATTTGAGTCTTTACGCTGAGGGTAGCTGGTTGGGTTTTGTTTTTCATGTCCTCACACCCCTCCTGTTCAGAATCTCTGTTTTTCCGGAATCTGCATGTGCTTTGGGATGGAGAGAAGGGCTGGGTGTGTGCAGGCTGAGACTCAGGCTCACACGTGGTGCAGTGAGGATTCAGGAGCTGCCTGGTCCCAGGGTCAGGGTTCCACCCACGGAGGCCTCAGAGCCTTGACTGCTTCTGGCAGGAGGCCCCCGGCTGGCCTTCTTTGCCTTATAAGTGCAGCCCCTGGCCCTGGAGGCTCTGCGTGTTTATGTTCAGTGAAACCTACTGAAAGGCATTCACATTCCTCACATTCTTTTTGGCCCCACAGAAAGGCCGGGTTTCTGAGATCAGATGGCAAGCCCTGTGGCTTGGTTCTTCTCTAAATAAACCTGGTGGATACCAGCCAGCTATGCAGCGTGGCTCGCTGTGGGCCTGTCATGGTCGTACCTTGTTGGGGCGCAGCTAGGCCAGAGGAGACCCACTCCTGGGCAGGGCAGGAGGAAGTTACTGGAGGGGGGACTCCCCGGCTCCAGCAGTTCCCTGGGTGGCCCATATGGGGTTTGCTTTTCCATGCGCTGTACCAGGATTACTGGGGCACAAGACAATTGCAGGAAGGCACAAGAGGGTGGGACAAGCTCTGCCTTCCAAGATGAACCCCAGTAGGGCCTGCCCATCTGCAAGGAGGGGGCCTTACAGGTGAGGGAGGCTCACCCATACTCACCTTGGAGAGGGCAAGGGGACGCAGCTCTGGGGGACGTCGGGGTGGATGCAACCGTCAGCACACAGAGGTTGTCCACTGGCTGTAACACATCGGGCCAGTTCTTATTTTAGCTTTTTATCTCGAAACCTAAATGCAGTGTTTTGTTGGTGCTTCTCGAGACCTCCAGTCTGACTTCCTTAGGGTCCCACGAGGCAGAGCATCCCAGGATTTCAGCTTCTGGGCCTAGAGTTGTGCAGGTGCCTTGTTCTGTGATTTGCGTGCAGGTCCCACAACACAGGATTAAGGTGTTAGTGAACCTCCTCCTGGCACCACTGTTACAAACCTCAGAGATGGTTTATTCCCATGCGAATGGTTATCGCTATCCAAGGTTACGGAGGGAACTAGAAGGATCCCAGTTCTCTTTGGGTCCAGTGTGAGTGACCTTCATCCCAGAGGCAGAACCCAGACCCTAGCTCCTTGGAGACAGTGTCAACCAAGGTAGGGAGACGAGGCCTGGAAGGGCTGCCCTGGCCGGTGTCACCCTCGCCAGTGTCCCATGGTTCTGCCCTCTGTGACGGGTGAGCTCCAGCCCACAATAGTGCGGTGACCACCTGCTGTGTGTCATATCTGCTCACGCCAGGGAACACTGTACTCCCTGCCCAGGACAGATAAGAACGTAAGACTCAGCGGGTACCTCCTTCAGGGTCAAGTGCAGCGGGCTGTTGCTGTTAAGAAGTAGCAAAGCCCAAGCCTGGCGTCCACCCAGGCTCGCGTGCACCCACACCACCCCCCAGTGACTTCTTTGCCCATGTCTGGAATGACAGGTAAGCTACACAGGCAAGTGCTGTGTCCTCTGCGCCAGCCAGCCAGCAGGAATCAACTGTGAACCACAAATAGGAAATCATTTTTTTTTTAGCACTGAAAATTTACATGAAAAGTTCAGGATACAACTGAGAAATGAATTGGATACTTGGAGGGTGCCCTCCAGCTGTGGTCACTGCCCTCTGCCCGAGTGCCTGGGCTGACTATGTACTTGTGGGGGAAGTCGCCAGGTGCCACTTTTCAGATTGAGGGTCCCCAGACTTTTCTGTTTGTGGGTGTGAGTTTGGTTGGGTTTTGTTTGTTTTGATTTTGAGGTGAAATATATGTAACATCCAGCTAACCATTTAAATGTGCTCAGGACCGTGGCATTGGGTGTTCTTGGGGTTAGGTAACAACCACCCTGTCTAGTTTCCAAGCAATTTCCTCACCCTTCCTGGAGTCCTCACTAAGTCATGGCTCCTGTTGCCCCACCCCCACCCCCGGGCAACCACTAATTGCTTTACTGGGTTTGCTTTGGGTCAAGTCCTGGGGCCTCACATCTGAGGCAGAGATCTTAGATCTCAAATGTCCTTGGACAGAGCACCTATGCCCAGTGTCCTCAGCTCTCAGCAAATGGTCGGGTAAGGACGCTGTGCTCACACCTCTCAGAACCTCTGTATTCAGATCCCCACAAAGTCAGTGCTGCCTCCGTAAATCCAGGGCCCAGGTGGGTCTGGGAGGTCATCAGCTGTGAGGGGAGCCTGGGAGTCTGGGCAGAGGAGGCTGAAATCGGAGCCTCGCTCCCAGCAACACGTCAGACTGAAATTGACATCTACCTTCTATTGTTTTTGGGGTTTTTTTTGAGACACAGTCTCACTGTCTCATCCTCAGTGGACTGCTGTGGCGGCACAGCTCACAGCAACCTCAAACTCTTGGGTTTAAGCCATTCTCTTGCCTCAGCCTCCCAAGTAGCTGGGACTACAGGTGCCTGGCACAACACCCGGCTATTTTGTTGTTGTTGCAGTTGTCATTGTTGTTCAGCAGGCCCTGGCCAGGCTTGAACCCTTGTCTCAGTATATGTGGCGGGTGCCCTACCCTTCCTGGTTCTGGCACCATCGCACTGGGTCCCCAATGCAGAGCTACGGGGACCGAGCCAACATCTGCTTTCTAAAAAGGTTTGGCCTCTGAGCCCCATCACTAGCCTGCCTTTCACTCTTCTTCAGGCAGGCCAGTCAGAGGACACAGGAGGGATTTATAACATACTTGAAGGATAAAAAGTGTCAGTGGAAGAAAGAGTCCCCCATTGTTATTTCAAGAACCTTCTAATCCCTTGCTGAAACCTGTTTGATTCTCTGAAGACCCTTCCAGTGTAATCAGAAAAGCCCTGGGTTTTTTAGTTGATTCTTCATTGTTGACTGAGCAGACTGAAGTTTGGGGGGCCATAGGAAGTGTTTTAAAGGGCCGCAGCATTAGGAAGGTTCAGAGCCACTGCTACATGCAGAAAAAATACCTACTCAAAGAGCTCGTGACTTTAAACTTCTTTCCTGAGTATAGACAAATTTCAGTTATGGGCATAACAGCATGTTGAGTAAATTAATTTCCCTGGACCTCAGTTTTCTCATCTGTAAAAAATGGAACCAGTGTCCCTGGAGGTTCTCAAAGACTAAAAAGGAACCAGATCCACCCGTAGGAGAAAGGGCAGGACTATTGGAAAGGCCCAGAGAAGGAGCTCTGAGGGTCCTCTCAGACTCCGAGACGAAGCTGCTCTTTAGAAACGGTGTGCCCCCCTCACCTGTGCATCTGTCAGTGGCCTCTGCTGCTCCTCACCAGTGCACACCTGGCCCAGGGACAACCACCTGCCAGTGCACAGCAGCCCTTGGCAGGATCTGCCTCAGGGCCACTTGTGAGTTTCCGGCTTCCAGTTCTCAGAAGCAGCTGGTGGGGTCACCTACTCACTTTTCTGAGCCAATTCTCAGGCGCCAGATCAGCTGTGGTTTGGTCACCTGTACCTGGCCTGATTGTTGACCCATGGGTGGGGAGCCAGGCCCACAGGGGCATCGAGGCTGGGGCTTGTGCCTGGACCGAGCAGCCGTTGAACCTCTCTCCCCACTGAGATGGAGGAGGTGGCGTGCAAACATCTTGGAGCTCTCTACAACCTGTCACTTCCAGCAAGTCCTTTAGCTGCCCTGGACTTCCCTGTGCTCATTTGGTGAGGGGCCCCGAGGGTCAGCTTGTGGCTCCTTTGTGAGCATGTCATCCATGTGACCAGGGGGCCGTTCTGCCCCTGACATTCATTGCTGCTGTTTCTCATGCTGGGTGCCCTTCTGGTCTGAGGCTGTCCTCTGCCCCTAGGGGTCACAAGGGTCAGAGAAGAGGTTAGCCTCATCCACTGACCTGAGTCAATTAACTTGGGGCCCCTTTTTCCAGGAGGTAAGCAGAAGGCTTGGTGGGAAGGGGCAGACCTGGGTCGTGGGGATGAGTCTGATGGCGTTTTGTCTTTGAACTGCTGACAGGTAGGACATCAAGCCGCGATGCTCAGGTCCCCATGGGGTAGAGCGGGGGTCCTGGAGTCCCATGTGTGGTATGCCTGGGACCCCCTTTCCACTCTGCTCTAGGGACTTGAAAGGCCTCAGAGCCCAGCTGTGCATCTGGCTGGGGAAGAAGCAGAGATGTAAGGTTGTCTGTCCTGTGGCCACCACTGTCTGCTGCCCCAGACCAGGGTCCGCTCCCTTTGCTGCCTGCTCCACACACATTCTGCCTTGCCCTGCACTGCTGCTATGTCCCCGTCTCCCTGGCTCAGGGCAGGGTTCCTTGTTCTGACACTTTCTTTCTCCACATCCTTGGGCAGCCGTGGGCTTTGCTCCTCATAGGTACAGCTTGATTCTCTGCCTTCTTTCTTTGTCATCACCCGGGAAGCTGTTTCCACATGGCGTATTCTCTGTGTGTGAGTTGTATTGTAGAGTCTCGGTCTGTCTTCAGTTTGTGATGAAATTAATTATAAACAGTGTTGACAGGCTGCAGGTTGACCCGGGTGACCTCTGCGGGAGCACCACGAGCTCTGGTCTGGCCTTCGGTCTGAGAGAGACAGTCATTGTCACCAACAGCAAAACAGGTGTGCACATCCTGGGCTCATGGCCCCTGTGGGGTCCCCTGTAATTTCCTTTGAGAAATTATATGCATATCTCTACAGGTAGAGGTGGTTTTCTAAAGAGAGCCCGGAGCCTCTACCAGATTGCTCAAAGGTTTTGCACCCTCAAAAATGTTCACAACCTCTGACTTGGAGAAGGGCCTGAGATAAGCTTATCTAACTGAAGATAAGGCAGGCTGAGGGGTGGGATCTAGAGGTGACTGAGTGTCTCAGAGTGCTCAGCTGAAACCCACATGACACTTGACAAAAACCAGTGCAAAACTATTCTTCCTTTATGTATTTTTATTTATTTTGATTTTTGTTAAGTCCAGCTGTTTTCTCAGTTACAAAGTAGGGAAGTCCTGGTTTATGAAAATTATTTTTAGATTTTCATCAAAGTTGGTCTTTACTCTGTACAACACCCGGGAGTTGAAAGTGTTCTTTAGATGGTTAATATTAATAGAAACCAGGTCCAGGCTAAGGCACAATGTCCAGGTGGTCTCTGGACTGTGACTGGAAAGCGTTGTCCTCGTGACTTGTTCTGGCTGCTCAGCATTCAGGCCTTCGCAGAGGAATCATGAATCGGCTCTCAAAGGAGGTGGCTTTTAAATCGTGCCAATCTGGGGCCGTACTTAGATTTGGCAAAGAAGCAGCTTGAGGGAGAAAATGGTCACTGTATGGTGCGTGGTGAGCTGCTCCGTAGGTTGGTTTTATATTGAAGTTCTGTGCAGGGGTTTGCAGTTTGCAAAGCCCCCTTAGGCTTGTTACCTTATATCGTCTTCTCAAGGACGGGTCAGCTGGTGTTCCTCAGTAAGCAGATGAGGAAGCTGGGCCTCCGAGAGGCTGAACAATGATTAAACCAAGGCCAGACACTTGGCAGGAACCCACCCAAATATAATAGAACCTTCCTGGTTCTGGCTGCATCGCTCTGGGTTCCCAGTGCAGATGTGCTGGGCTCAGATGATACAGAGCCAAGCGAGGTTCTAGAGCTGCCTGGCAGAGGGCAGTGGCAGAGTCAAGGAGGCCTGGATGAAACTCTGGCAGGAATGCCGATAACCAGGTTCCCTCTGGTCCACTTTGATATCTTGATTTTAGAAGGACTGGATGTAACTTGAACCTGGCCTCGATCTATCTGTCAGGGCCATAAACATTTTCCAGGAGGCAGGTCAGTGCGTAAGTCACCGTGCAATAGTTCGCCCAACTTGGGACGCCCAATTCCTGTAGAAATCCTTCGAGGCTCCAGATTGTGGTAGCCAGGGCTGCCCTGGACAGGACACGGCTGGGCAGCAGGCTAGCCGGGATGTTGTCCAGGAGGCACAGCCCAAGGGCTGGGACCAGTGTGGCCCAGGAGAAGTCTCCTCAGGCCAGGGTCAGGGCCTCAAGCGCTGGGTTCCCAGGGGAACTTAGATCCCACAAACACAGGCCACAGGGACCAGGTACCCCTGATTTATAAATTTGACAAGAAGAAGAGGATACTTGGGGGTACAGATGGTGTCTCCTCACTACAGATGGGTGGGGACTTGAGCTAAAAGAGAGTCTTAATAAGGCTGGAACACCTGTTTGTGGTTTGCTGAGAAGACCCCCTTTTCTTCCCATTTCACCTGTGTGATGCTGACGAGATGCAGCCTGGATTCTGGAGCTAAACTGTGGTCTGGGGTGGAATCTTGATGACTGACCGCAGCTGCCTGCGCGCTATTGTGCCATTGTTTGCTTGTCTGTGAAGTGGGAACGTGAAGCTGCAATGACTGGCGTGTGGAGCTGCCCAGTCATTCCCATGTGCAACGTGAGGAAGCCAACCCCCCAGTGACGGTGACCACAGGGCTGGAGGCGGGGGCTGTGGCTTATCTGCAAGGAGGTAGCCCTGGAGTTGATTTTGGAGACCCCAAACTGGTTTCAGTTAGGTTTTTAGAGTCTTAAAATTCACGCGAAATGGCGCCAGTCCCTGTCCCTGGGCAGATGCATTGCTCCCTCCCCCCAAGCACAGGGCTCTGAGGTCCCTGGTTAGTGCCTCCTGCTTCCCAGGTGTTACACGGGTGGAGTTGGGGCTCTGGGGCCCCGTTAGCGCCTCCTGCTTCCCAGGTATTACACGGGTGGAGTTGGGGCTCTGGGGCCCCGTTAGCGCCTCCTGCTTCCCAGGTGTTACATGGGTGGAGTTTGCCTCCACTTTTCCGTTTATGGCTTGTTTATCCTGGTCCCGGCCACCCCTGTCCATCCTTCAGTCATCTGTCCCTCCTGGTGACAGAAGTGCCCTCTCAGCGCGCACCTTTTCTTCATGACACGTCTTTCCAGTGTTCTCAGTGTGTGTGGATAATATTTTAGCCCTAAATGTTTCTCATGGGCATGTTCTGAAGTTAGGCCTGTCACTGCCCGAGCGGCCTCGGTGGCATTGTCCTCTGTAGGGCCACTTTGCTCCTTTACAAGGTTTCATTATTTTATAAAACAATTAATTGACGTGAAGGTCACATAACCAGGTGTAATAATTAGCCATTTTAAAACGTCGCAGTCAGTAGTATTTCGTATATTCATGACGATGAGCAGCCACCACCTCTACTTCTAAAATGCTTTATCAGCTACACAGAAGCCCGTGTGGTAGCAGCCACTCCACACCCTTCCCAACTCGCGACGCACGGATCCGCTTCTGTCTCTGGATTCCTTTCCTGCGTTTCATATTGATGGGATCATTCCCTGTGTGGCCTTGTGTGACTGACTTCCTGCCTTAGCATAACGCTTAATGTCCATTCCAGGTGGCAGCGTGTGACGGCGTGTCCTGCCCTCTGTGGCCATGCAGGGAGGTCCGTCCTGTGGCAGTGTGTGGCAGCGTGTGACAGCGTGATGCCCTCTGTGGCCGTGCAGGGAGGTCTGTCCGTGTGGCAGCGTGTGACGGCATGTCGTGCCCTCTGCGGCTATGCAGGGAGGTCGGTCCGTGTGGCAGCGTGTGACAGCGTGTCGTTGCCCTCTGTGGCCGTGCTTGGTGGGCCCCACGTATCCAAGCACCATTGTAGCTCCTGCAGTTGGGGTGCCGGCCTGGCTTCCTAACCTTGGGAAGCACCACAGGGAGCTTGCTTCCTGTGTGGGTGGGCGGCCTCGCCCCTGCAGCTGTCCAGTCCCAGCCCTGTGGCTCTAGCCACTAGTCCTGGCTGAGTGTAGGGACCTGGGGACGGGCCTCAGCACTCACGTGGCCAGGTGGAGAGGGGACAGCAGGTGGGATGGGGAGAGGCCTGGTCTCTTGTCCCTCCCTACTTGCTCTGTCCCAGCAGGGCTGGGGTCATTTTCTCTCTCTTCCTTTGGGCTGGAAATTGTGTCTTAAGCAGACCGAAGAAGGGCTGCTTGCTGCTGGGCAGAATCATGCCAGACTTTGTGGGTCTGGTAAGGAGCAGATGAATCAGAAATCTGTAGGGTAGATTTTAAAGGAAACAGAGCATATTGGTTTTGATTTCTCATGGATTTTTAGCTGTGATACAAACACATTCTAGAAAGGAGGCCGGCAGCCGAAGGCCAGCAGGATCACAGGACGTGCAGATCCCTGCTCTGTTTTGCCTGGTGGATTTCTGTGAGGCCAATGGGTGGTGTAGTGACCACAGTGGCGTGGCCAGGGTAGTACTGTGGTCAGTGTGGTCAGTACTCCTCAGACAGGGAGCTGTCCACGTCTACATCTTTACTAACCACACCTGCCTTGGAGACTTAAATTAGCAGGGAAAGCATTTGGTGTGGGGCCTGGCCGCAGTGAAACAAGTGGAGGGACTCATGGGAGGCCACTGGGAGTGGGGTTCCAGAAGCTGGCCAGATGGAGAGATGGCCGGTGGAGGCCAGGCCCTGCCCCTTCCTTCAGGATGCAGTTGAGATCAAATGGCCCAGCCCTGGAGTCACTCTCTGCTGCTTTCTCAGGCTTCTCCCTGGGGCTGTGTTCCTCCCAGTCCTGCAGCAGTGTCGGGGTACATCTGTCACGACTTGGGGGCAAAGGGGAGTCCAGCGGGCATCTGGTGGGTAGAGCCAGGGACAGGGACGCTGCTGAACATCCTGGGATATGCAGGATGCAGGACAGCCCACGGCAAAGACGGACTCTGAAGAATTGATTATCTGGTTTGGGGGAAGGCAGGAGTTTAGGATGACAGTTTCTAGCATGGGGAAGAGGAGGCTAGGCAGGCGCTTGAGAGGCTGTGGCCATCAGAGCAGGTGCGGGGGACAGTTGTTAGGAGTATTGTGCTGAGGGGATGGGACAGAGACTCAGGTTTGACAGAGTCTCATTGACAGAGATTAGGTGGCCTTTACCCTATCCCTGGGGTGGCCGTGGCTGTGACTCAGGCCTCCATGAGAATGCCCAGTGAGGGGCCCAGCAGAGTGGCAGAGGAGGGCAGCTGGGAAGGTGAGGAGGACGTGTGAGCCATGGCCTCCCCTGCAGGCCAGCCAGCACGCAGCCCTGGGCTGGGCGGCCCTTCTGTGGGAAGGAGGCTGCAGCGCTGTGGGTGCGGCGGTCCTCTCTGGGACGCTGTGCCCTGTGGCCTTCCTGCGGGAGACCTGGAGGGCCAGAGAGGAGATGCCGGGACCGTGAGGATAAAGCAGGGACAGGGACCGTGCAGGTGGCGCCTCCGGGACAACTCCTTGTGCCACTAGTTCTCTCCTGTCCCTCTTTCTATTTGGGGCTTTTTCACTGGTGATGAGAGAGACGCTTCTCTGAGCTGCCCTGGATTCTGGCCGTGTCCCCTGGCTCTGGGTCACAAGCTACTCTCTTTTGTCACTTTAATATCTCCAAGGAAAATCAGCTGGGAATTCTCCCCGACCTCGCTCCTGCAGGGACCCTGTCAGATGGATGTGTTGCGTTTACCTCTGGTGTGGATGCACAGCAGGGGCCCTTGTGAAGAACAAAGTGACCCACATGGAGTCTGGAGTCTGCTTATTTACACTTTGATTTACAAAAAAGAAAATTAGGGGGCAGTGGCTGCCGGGTTTTGTCTTAATGTCCTCTTGGCTGTGCCACACAGCACAGCCCTGGGACCCAGCTCTGCTTTGCCAAGGGGAGCAGGTGGAAAGCCAGCCTGTGGTCTCTGGGGTTGTCTAGATATCGGCTGATTTGCATGAGAATGTTTCCCAAGATCTTCATCTTCACAGCTGACTACTGCTGGGTTAGTTTGTGTACAAATGGTTCCATCTGCAGTGCCCCTGCCTCCTGGGCACAAGAGACTGGTCCTTAGGGTCGCACATGCCCTGCTGTGCTCTGTCCCACTCCCCAGCTCTGCGCATGACATCCCTGTGTGAGGGTGCGTGTGTGTCCCATCTGCCCAACCTCCGCCAGCAGAGACTCTTGTCTCCTCCCCTTCACTCCCTTCAAGCTCCGAGGCTCACCGCAGGGGCAGCGTGGTGGCCTTGCTGAAGGGATGCGTGAGTCTCTGCGCCAGCCAGAGGCAGAGGATCCCGAGGAGAGGGCCGTGGAGGCTACAGCTCCTGGTTACTGTGCACAGGAGTGCTCGGGGCTGCACTCCTGGCTTGGTCACTGTCACTGTCACTTCTCAGCCTCCCTCTTGTCTCCACATCTGTCTCTGCTCTTTGCTAGTTGGCCCAGCCGTTGATGGGACCTGTCCTCTGGGGTACTGCCTGTGACCCATGACCGTACCTCTGCGCTGTGTCTCCATCTGACCCCTTCTCTGCGGATCCTTCCCACGTGGTCTTTTCCAGACCTAGGCAGAGTTTACCTCTCACTGCCAAAGTGTGTGGACACCCCCAGGCTGGCATGTTCAGGAAAACTACCACTTGCCTTTGGCCCCGTGCCATCACGTTTAGCTTACCTGGAGATCCCAGTTAATGGCATCCCTGTTTGTTTGGGGGTCTCGTCTCCTCTCCTGTTACGTCCCCCTGAGCTCTGCATCTGGCAGCAGATGTGCAGATTAGAGACCCCTCCTGGGATACCACAACCCCCAACCCCTTGTCTCTCTAAATCCTGAGGTGAGCAGCCTCCTCACCCGGAGACACGAGTGGTCCTGTAGGCTCGCCCTTGCTCCCTCCTTGGGCCCGCCCTCCCCCATCTCCACCCAGCCACCTGAGTCCTTGGGCACTGACCTCCTTGTGCTGGGCTTGGACAAGTCGCTTGGCTTCTCTGCACTGCAGAGGTAATAACCGCATCTGTCTCATAGGGCACTGCGACGTATAAATTAACACACAAGGAAAGCACGTGGAGGGGTGCCTGACACCCACCCTGCGTCCAAAAAGCGCTGGATATGCTGGCTGGGTGCAGTGGCTGTGACCAGCTACCACGATCCACGTGGCCCCAGACACATCTGTTGTCTTTCCATGTGGAGGCCAGAACCTGACATCACGATGTGGGCAGGGTCTCCAGGGAGAGCCCTCGGCACCTTGTCCACCTCTGGTTTCTGCCTCCGTGGTGACACGGCTGGCTGCCTTTTCTGCCTCTGTGCTGTGTTCATGCTTCTCTCCTCTTATAAGCACACTGGCGACGGGGGGGGCCCAGACCAATCCACTGTAACTTCATCTTAACTTAATCACACCTGCAAAGACACTGTTTTCAAATAAGGTCAAATTAGCAGGTACCAGGAGTTTGGACTTTAACATATCTTTCTGGGGGACAAAGTTCCGCCCCTGCTGTGGCTATGGTCTGTGTTACAGCTCCCACGTGCATTCTCCCTTCCTATGAGAGCAGCAGCGGTGATCTTGTTCCTGGCACAGGCTCCAGACCCGTGTCTAATGAATATGTTGCATCCTCCCTGAAATTAAGAAAGACTCCACTTCTGATAACCCTTAGGTTTCAGGACTTAAACCTGTTCCAGACAGAAGTGAAGGAGGCTGTGAACATGGGTCTTGCTTCGAGAAGCAGCCTCATTCATACACAGCAGGCCAGGAGCCACCGCTCAGCCCTCCTGGGATGAACTGCAGTGGGTGCTGAGGGTGTGGATCACAGCTCTGCCGACCCAGAGCTCACGGTGCGGCTGAGGGATGCACAGCGCAGTAAGCAGTCATGGTGGAGAGCTCAGGTCCTCCTACGGGGCAGCCCGGGGTGCCGGGGCAGGTGTCCAAGACTCTACATCCACTCAGGGAGTAGGCTGTTTGTTTGAAGATGCTGATGTCCTGTGAATTCCGGCAGCTTCCTTCCACCGCAGCCTGGTGTCCAGGGGTGCTAGTGGCAGCTCAGAGTACTCTGAGGTCAGCTGGACAGTAACTGGGACAGAAAGGGTCCTGGACCTCTGCACACAGGACACACAGCTCAGAGACTGGCAGCCGCAGTGATGACCAGGGTCTGGAGCCCACAGGCAGGTCACGCTGACAGGCCACATCTACACAGGTTGAGAAGGTGAGACTTAACCAGCGTGCTCTGTAAAGATTCATAAACCGCAGCTGTTATGTTGCCGTACATGAGGGTCCTACCTCCATCAGTCATGCCTGTGTCAGAGCAGGAGCCATATCCTCTGCATCGTAAGGGAGGGCTCTTCCTTCCAGAGACCGAGTGTCACCCCGTGGGCAGTATCCTTGGGAAAGCTTGTTTGAGTGCCCCATTGTTTGGAAATGTGTCTGCATGGCTCTTGGGCGGGCTTAGCAAGACTCTGCAAATCACGCTTTGGATACAGAGCGCCATTACCGTTGCCCGCCAACCTCAGACTCATACTTCAGGACTGTGCCATGAGCAGGATAGGCGGTGGGTAGAGATCCTGGGGTCTCAGGAAAGTGTGCTCAGTGGTGTGTAGGCAGGTGAATCTGGCTGGCAGCTGGGGGCGGTCGTCCCTGTGTTTCTCAGACTTGTCTTTTGCAGGCTGCAAGGAGGCCCTGTTGTATTCGATGTGACCCAGCACAGCAGGGACAGGCGTGCTGGGGTGGGAGCCACGGTGCACTGGGTCAGGGGTGAGGTTCTGAGAGGGTGGACCTGCGTCCAAATGTGTGTCTGTTGTAGCCTCCTGGGGTTGCCGTACAAAGTACCACAAACTGGGGTGTCCTGACCTCACACACTCTGGCAGAGGCCAGAAATCCGCAATCAGGTGTCAGCAAACATCTCTCCTCTGGCCCTGTCCCACCCTTCTCTCCAAGCTGCTGGATCCTGTGCACTTTGCTTGCACACACACACACACACACACAAGCTTTGTGGTTAGCCACCTCACTGAGTCCTTACGTCACGCACCCTCTGTACAAGTCTCTCTGCATCCTCATTTCTGCTTGTTATAAATAAAGATGCCAGTCATCTTGGGGTAGGGCTACCCTACTCACTTCACCCTGACATTGGCAAAGGCCCCATTTCCACATAAGCTCCTGTTTACAGGTATTAGGGACCAAGAAGGGCAGTGAACCTTCGCGACACACAGCTCGCCCATGGTTGTCATAACTAATAGCGGAGGCAAGATTATGACGTGATCCATAGTTTAAAAAGGAATCTGCTGTCTGTGTCATGAACCTCCTATAAACCTCACCCAATCTGGTTTACTTCTTTTCATTCCAGACCTCAGTGGCACACTTAGGAAGCAGCAAGGTCGTGTAACAACAAGGGTTCGACTCAGAGCACTTAGAGCTGAGGAAAACTGTGGGGCCGTGTGTGAGCCAGGTCACAGTGAACAGCTTAACTCCGACCTCCGCAAAGTAGGCCCCAGGCCCCAGTCCTAGCACTGTGCCCTGTGGTCTCACACAGGACCCCAGCAGCTGCTGTGCCCCTGTGGTGGATTGAGACAGTGAGTCAGAGCCAATCGCTGCCATGCCCACCCCAGCTCTGGACAACCAGGCGGCCAGGCTCTGCAGCTCCTCTGGGTTGCAGTCTGGTTCCTGTGCAGAGCCCTGAGGGGAATGCAAGGATGGTTTGAGTCCAGTGGCAGCCTCAAGGCCTGGCAGCAAGCGTGTTGTCTGTGGCGGGCACTGTGCATGCTGAGGGAACCTTGGTCCTCCTTGGTGGGTTGAGGAAGGCATGGCAAGAAGAGCTGGGGTGGGGGGGCAGCTTCTTGGGGACCCAAGTGGTGGGGCCAGGAAGTAGGAGTGGGCTGCGAGCAGAGGAAGGTGCACACTGTCAGGAAGGCCATCCTGCCTCAGGAGACGCCTCGCTCAGGCAGTGCTCCCTCAGGTATCTTCACACTCACCATTGCCCGAGAGAGACACAGTCTGACTCTGAGAGTGGCTGAGCTGGGAAGGGGCAGGAAAGGTACAGACGGGTGGGCCCAGGGGGGTCCCTGTGCTTGTCAGGGTCAGTCATGGAGGGCACATTGTAGGAATTTTGGGAGGGGGGCACACATTTGTCTGGGGGTGTCCCTGCCCCCAGGGACATTTGGTGAGGTCATCATAGCTAGGCGATGGAGGTGGGGCCAGGTGACATGGCCTCTGTGGTGGGCCTGGGGAGTTTGCCATGATGGACATAACCACACAGACAGAGCGTTGGGTTGAAATCTGCAGTGCATCCAAGAAATGAAGATAAGACAGGCCCTCATTTTTGCTGCTTCCGTGCAGGAGAAGAAATTTGGAAGGCCAAGCAGAGTTCCTGTAGGTTGTTGGAGCCCCACACTTAGCTGCAGTAAAATGTGTTGTGTTTGGACAGGGAGCACCTTCCCCTGTGAGCAGCGGTGACTCGTGAGGCTGGAAGCCAGATGGGGCCTGGGGAGCCGGCCGCCCCAGCACCACCCTCCCTCATTGTCCTTTCACCCCTCCTCTGTTCATTCCTTCAGATCGAGCACAGAGATACGGTTTCTGTCCATGGGGTGGGGGTGGGGAGAAGATGCCACCGACCTTTCCCCCCAAAGTAAAACGTATTAGTTTTGGAAGATTTGGGGAAACTAGAAAAAAATTTACAAGTAATAGCCTAAATCACCCAGATCTCACTTCCCAGAGCAGGTTTCGGTTTGCCTTTGGGGGGGCTGTGCGTGTATATATCCTAGTGTCCAAGAAGGAAATTGAAACCCTGCTGTTGTTGGTAAAATACTAGCCTTACTACATTTACATCTGTGTTTTAAAATCCTCTCTTAAGGCCTGTATACGGCTGTTTGGTGCCTGTCGTGCACAGATGGGAATTTATCAGCCTGTTCTCACCTGTGCTGGGGCATCACGGCATTTGTGTGTGACTCTTTCTACAGATTCTTCTTCCAAGGATGAATGCTCCATGTGAACGGCTTTGTCAGGACAGGAGGGCATCCATATTTCTGTAGGTGGCCCATGGCCCTTGCTCCTCTGTAAGGCCCGCGGCCCCACGTGGAAGTGCAGGGGCCGCATGCCAGGCCCCCTTCCCCCCCTTTCTGCTCCCTGCTCTGAAATCCCTCCCAGGAGATTACAGGAAGCACCTCATTGATGAACAGGCCTGGAGTGAACGATTTTAAAATGCAGGTTTTATGTCGGTAAATTGTCAGTAAAGCAATTTGCCAGTATTCCAATATTCAGCCAGGTTTTTTGGTGCTTTCTGAATTACAGCAGTGACACACTTGGTGGGGTCTCCAAGAGCAGAAAGCACTGTAGCCACCTCGTCTCTTGGGTCCTGTCAGAACTAGCTGTGTGGAAGATTCCTGTGCAGGAGTGAGCTTCAGGGCCGAATGCTGGGCTCACATCTCGGGGCGAGGGGGCACAGGGGCGCTTACAGGTCACCTGCGTTCACACACCTGGGTAGTCGGGGAAGGTGGAGGGGCCAGATGAAGTGGTTCTTTTCCTGTAATTTCGATCGTCATGTCCACGAGTTCATTCCCTGAGAATTCAGTGCCTGTGAATGAGGTGTGATCTAGAAACTGGAGTGAGGGGATTAAATCAACGACAAATAACAGCCCTGCGTCCATTCCAGTGTGATAGGAACAGCACAGGCTGTTCTTCCCAGGTCAGCCTCTGGCAGATGGAGGAAAGAGCAGTCTCCTTCCTCTTACAAACTGAAGTAGGTCATTATGAAAGTTTTGAGATACACAAAAATCAAGAAACATAGAATCTGCACGGATGGAAGCAGATGAAGCCCTCCCAGCACCACCGATAAGCCAACCAAGTTGAAACTTGCACAGGTGAAGCAGAGAGAACGCCGTCGACTGTGTTTCTTGGAGGTGAAATAATGGATCAGAACACAGTCTGTCTCAAAACTTCCATAGGGACCCACGTACGAGAGCGTCTAATGAGGTCCTGGTGTTAGCATGTCTCCTTCACTGAATAGGAAAATCATTTCTCTACTTATTCATGATTCAGGCAAGCACACCTTCCTAAAACTTTTAAGGAAAAAAAGACACTAATCTGGCTAATTTATGTGCTTTTAGTAGTTGCCACCAGTGAAGTGCTTCTGGGAGAAGGGAGATATTCTGGAGATGCCCTTGGTATGGGAGGTGCTCTTCAGATTTTGATTCCTCTTTTAAGCAATTTTCCTCAGTGACTAAGTCACATCTGGCACACGTCTGGGAACAGGCAGAGTGTGTTGATGGAGCCTCCCTAGAGGGAGCAGGGAAATAGACAAGACGGAAAGGCAAAGGTGATTGAGGCAAAGTCAAGTCTCAGAAAGAAAAAAGCAAAAGGTGCGTGTTGCTGCACTAGTGAGTGGTCAGATGGGCCACAGTTCTGAGAGCCGAGTGGCAAGTCGGCCAAGTGAAGTTCCGTGGGGCACAGGGCTTGCCTGCCACAGGGGACGGCCAGTGCCAGGGGTCAGTGCCAGGAAGGAGTAAACTGGAGGAGGAAAGATCGCAGGGTGGCCAAGGGCCCCAGAGAGAGACTCAGCTTGTTAAGACTCTGGCCGCTGCAAGGAGAATTGTTTGGAAGGTGGAGTGAGCGAGCCAGGCCAGGTGAGAGGCTGCTGGGGGGAGTCCAGGGCAGAGACGGTGCTTAGCTGGGAGCAGGCGGTCGAGAGACAAGGCCAGACTGGTCCACTGCACATGGTGCCCACTGGATTGACTGTCCGGATCTGGGGGCAGAAGGAAAGGAGGGTCCAGGGAGAATCATCTCTTGCGTGAGAACATGGGGTTGATGGCACCTCTCTGCTGCTGCTGCTGCTGCCATCTCTTTCCAGAAAGAGCCCAGTTCTCCAATGTGCAGAGATGGACAGTCTTGGGATTGTGCCACTCAGCTCTGCCTTTTCCAGATGAGAGATCCAAGGCCAGAGTTCCCAGACTTGTCTTCAAAAGGATGATTTTTTTTTTTTTTCTTTTTAAGAATAGAATTTTTTACTGAGAGTAAAAACAAGTTAAATGTCATTTTTGGAAACATTGTTGTGGTATATGTTATTTTTAATTGATTATTGACCAAATTAGGGGAAGGAGAGTAAGGGGGAAGATTTCCGAGGGTAACCTCTTGTTTGTGACAGTAGGAAGGAGGCAGAGAGGCCGTGGGTACGGAGCCGTACCAGAGGATGGAAGCAGGTTCATGAGCCGGTGTCTTTAAAACAAGATTTTAGTGACTGAATTTAAGATGCCTAGAGATGGAAGTAAATGACTTCTCTATTCTAACAAAAATCTCCTCAAAATCTAACAGGGAATAGAGATGGCATTCACAGTGACGACAACATCAAAACCCACGTTGGAAGTTTTTTAATCTTCTGGAAATGTTTTCTGGTAGGAAAACACTTTGAGCCTCTCTTCATCCATCTCTTCCCAGCTCTGTGGCTCCGGCTGCTGCTGGGACAGCTGAAGCTGCTGTCAGAGGTGGTGCTGTGTTACGCCATCTTCATTGTCATTGCTCTGAGTTAGTATCCACTAGATGCTGGTTACGCACCAGGCCCTGTGCTGAGTGCTTTTCCCAACTGTGTCATCTCACTCACCCTCATAATGGCCCTCATTGTCTCCACTGTGCAGTTGAGGGCACCTTTTCAAGGTCAAATGATTTTTGCCCTGAGCCACCCAGCTGGTGACTAGTGCTGCCAGCTCTTGAATCTGTCCGCCAGACTCCAGACAGAGGCCAGGCCCATCACCTCGACACTCAAGCAGGGCAGACCATGGCCTGCCACACCACCTGCTTCTTTTTAATCAGTAAAGTTTCATTAAAACACGGCCATGCCATCAGTGTGAATGGTCTGTGCATCCTTTAGGACCAGAGGGCAGAGCTGAGTCTTTGCAACACAGAATGCATGACCGCCAAGGCCTAATTCACTCTCTGTCCCTTAATAGGAAACCTTTGGCAGCCTCTGCCTCTCACTGCTGTGGGACTCATTTCTAAATCAATGGAAACCCACCATGTTTCTGGAATAAAAGATGGCAGAGATATCAGTTCTGAGAAATATAATAATAAAATCCCAGTAGGATTGCTTTTTTGAGGGAATGGGGTGTGGGGAGACATTTTATTGAATTATTGTGAAGTTCATTTGGAAGAAAAAATAGACAAAAAGTATTAATAACTGGTAGGACTTGGAAATAGACTGGTGCATGGAAACCAGTCCTTCCACGGAGGCAAACATGCCAAAACTGTTGTAGTTAAATAAGGGTTAATGTTATAAAGACAGGAGGCTAATGACAGAACAGTCCCAATTCAGACCCTAGTATCTATACTTATTTAAAATGGATTAAGATGACATCACACCAGTCAGAGGACAAATTGTTCAGGAACTCATGCAGGAGTAATTGCTCATCTGTTTGCTAATTAATTTTGCAACGTTCCTCACTGAGAAAGCAAAATAAATTCTTTATACATTAATGTCAGTACACAACCATTTTTTAAGTAAAGGAAAATAGATGTGAATGTTTATCAGATTTTTCATTAAGGGAGGCCTTGCTGTGCTTCCAGAGGAAATCACAAAGGAGAGATTGATGTGGTCACATAATTGAGACTTTATCAAGTTAGCAAATGGATTAATGCAGGAGACAGAGTGGGGGAGATATTTGCAGATATTTGATGAGATTTCAGAATGTAATTGAGCGAAGGATGCAAAATTATTGTCCAGAAAGTAGGAAATAAATGGTAGATATTTAAAATTTTTCTGACTAAGAAATATGAATTCAAGCTTCGATATTCTGTTGCCCACATGTCAGAATGGCAGGGCTTTTCTAGAGCTGCTGGTACAGTGCTGGAAAGTGGACACCTGCTGCTGTTGGGGTATAAGTTGCCTCAACCTTCCAGGAAAGCATTTGGCACACTTCATACTCTGCTGGAAAGTTCTCCTAAGAAAATAATCCCAGATGCTGAGTAAGGTTAGGTATAAAGATGGTCATTACTGTGCCATTTAGAGTAGCAGAAATTGGGAAGCCTGCCGGGAGGACAAGTCCTGGAGATGCTCCCTTTGCAAAGCCGCAGGGAAGGCCCAGGGCTTGGCCTCCCTACCTTCCCCACCTGGCAGCTTGTCTCCTGGTCAGTGGATAATCAGGCCATGAGAAACAAGTGTACCTTTTGTGGTCGTGGAATGGTAAAATGACTTGCCCCAAATCACAGAACTGGTGCTGGGCAGCCCGGAATTAGGTCCTGTGGGAATCAGAGCATCATCACATGGGTGCTCAGTCAGGTACCCGAAAGCATTCAGAATCAGCTCAGACGGCATTGCTGTTAAGAAAACGGGCTTGCAGCATTGCCAATAACCTGCTGGATTCAAGGCTTGATGTTTGGGACTAAGAATGGGAGTTTGATTTATAATGTGGGTTTTGTTTTTTTTTTTTTAATTATAAAGTAATAGAAAACTTAGGAAACTGAAGAAAATGTTAAAAGAAAAGAATTTTGTCACCTAGAGATAATGCAGGCATTTAGTGTGAAATTTACTCTTCTTTTTCCAACGAGCGTACTTGTTTTTTATGTATTAATATGTCTATATATTTATAGAAACAAAGTTCTTGATATTATTGTCCAGGCTGGTCTTGAACTCCTGTGTTCCCACCTCGGCCTCCCAAACAGCTGTGACTACAGGCACATGCCACCTTCCCCAGCTCAAATGTACATTTTTTAAACAAAATGGAGGAAGATTTTATTATAAAATCTGTGGATTTTACATTCTGTTAGTTAGTCTAAGAAAATGAATCTATATGGCTGCGTGGCCCTTCCTGGAGAAGCAGTGCCCTCAAGCCTGTGTTGCATAAGGATGTTACTTCCACTTCCCCCTCACTGTAAACACGCTGTCTGCATCTTTGATTTCCTAAGGACAGGTGTATTCGAGGAGACAGTGGGGTGGAAGGAGGGACCAGATTCTGTCCCCTCTCATTGTACAAATACACTATTTGTAGTTGGTGTGTTGCTCTAGGCATCTTGATCAGTAATTCATGGACATGGTAGCTCTTCAGAAATGCGTTCATTCATTCCACACACGTTATTGATTGCTTATTGGGCTGGATGCCGGGTCCTACATAAACTGGTGGGTGAAATTGAAATCATTCCCTTCCTTTGTAGCTGAAGGTCTGCAGAGACCTCTCTGCTAAGCAGTCCCAGAGGCCCGTGGACCGTTTGCATAATTTATATGTCGGGCCCCCTGCAGGCCATTCCGTGAGCTTGGCTCTCTGCCTGTGGGGTTGGAGAGGGGCTGTTATTCACCTGCATGTCTGCTTGGTTTCAGGGGCTCCTGTCATGTTGTCACTGCATTAAATTCCTGTCTTGAGCATGAGCCTCAAATGTAGTGTGTGTGTCACTACTGAGGAGTGTCAGGAGAATTGGGAACAGCCTTGACCCTGGAAGCTGCTCCCCCATCTGGCTGATCTGAATCCAGCATTTTGATCAAGTCTCACCAAGGAACCTCAGGGAAAACCTTTTTAAGTAAAAAACAATCCCATTTTCCTCATCAGTAAACTGTGGGGGGCCAGCCAGTACTACATTTCCCAGAGTGCTATCCACGAAGCGCTTAAAACAATTATTTTAAGTTGATGTTACTACAAGAGAGATAGCAAGGCTATTTAAGGTAGTGGTAGAAAGCTTCCTTTAAAGTAAACAAGTGATGAAAAGTGAGTTGATTTAAAGAGAATTATTGAATGGTCTTAGGCTTTTCTTTTTTAAGGAAGGTAGTGTTCGGAAGCACAGAACCTTCCACTGCAGAGCTTTGCAACTCTGATTTGTCAGGTGGGAGCCGGGAGTCCGGGTCCAGCCCCCTGGCCACCCCAGTCACATGAATGGACTGCTCATTTTCAGACATAATGGCACTTTTTCTTTCTGGTCCCTGGATGAAGCCCACAACTTGGAAGTATCTTTGGTCTGGGCTGATCACAAGGTCCCACTTCACAGCTCGTCTGCGGCCAGCCCGCCCACAACCCGTCTGGTGGGTCGGCTAACCCATGTGATGCAGCAGGACAGACCGTGCCCCTTGTGATGCGCGTCCTCCTGAGCCGCATGCTTGGTGAGCACCAGCAGGCTGCAGGCTGGCTAGTCGCTATTCTCCACGGTTCTCAGCAGTGGGAGATGTGCAGGGGTCACTAGGGCACCAACCTTGGCGCACAAGAGATAGCAAGGAGAGATGTAGTGGGCTGCGGTCTCAGGGTGCCCAGAAGACAGCCCACCCCCCACCCCCCGCCCATCCCTGCCCTGTCTCCCGTGGTGTCAGTTTCAGGTGTGTTGTCCTAAATTACGAGCACTGAAGGAGACCAGGCCCTGCCTTCCCATGTGGTTTTGATGGTTCCTAATGCATCGATGCTGAACAAATATTTGAAGGAAACATTCATCCATTAAGCAGACTGCACCAAGCACTAGCTTGGGCCGTGCACGGTGCTGGGTGCTGGGAGACGGTAGACACAGGGCAGCCCTGCAGCCAGTGTAGTCGGTGACTAAGGAAAAATAGCAGGTGACAGCTGCAGCACTCAGGACAAAAGCAGTGCGTGCCCAGGGAAGACCTGGTTCATCCCAGGAGAGCTCGGAAAAGAGGTGGGCTTATGTCTGCCAAGGCGCTGTTTCGAGGTCAGTCTCAAACAGGCTTTAATGGAGCAGAAACGGGGAGCTCACTTGGGTCTTCAAGAAGGTAAGGAGAGGAGGAGGACAGGTATGCGAGGTCAGGGAGCATTTTGAAGAAAACAATAGGTGTGTTTGGCCAGCAAGCAGGACATGGTGAGGGAGGGAGGTGGGGAAACAGGAGCCACACAGTTTGGGTTGTGTCTGCAGACTGGCAGCCTCCGAAGGGCCTGGGATTGCTGCCTTGAACTCAGGGGAATGGTGGGATCAGCGCAGCCCACCAGGAGCACCCCATGGCCAGGTGGTCCCTCTAGGGGAGAAGAAACTCTACCATGGAGAGGGATGTGCCCGCCACACCCCTCCCCACCTGCCTGAGAGAGTCCCCAGATGCAGGTTTCCTCACTTGGTCACTGGCTGGTAACACCCCAGGTCACTGCCCCAGCCCTTCCCGCCCTCCCCGCCCCGCCCTGCCCCGCCCCGCCCCCGTCCTTGCCTTCCCCAAGTCTCTGCTGGGCTGTCTCCGCCATGAGTGTGTGTAGGTTACTGCCCGTGTCTGGCACATGGAGCCTTCCCTCCAGTCACCCTCCGAGTCTTTATTCCTAGTATTCATTTCAAACATGGGTTCTTCAAAACCAGCTCTTAGGTCTCTTCCTGTCCTGGCAATTGAGCCAAGTCTTAGTTCCTAGAGATGGGTGCTGGGTGGGTATTCTGTAAGGTAGAGGTGGCACCAAGGAGAGGCCACCTGCTCAGACCTGGCCCTGGGACGCGATGTCCAGCCTCAGGTCTCATTCTGCACCCACATGGCTCTCCCGTGCCTCCAAGTGACTCCTGACTCCTGGTCTGAGGTCAGTTGTTTCGGGAAATGTACTCCATGGGGTTACTGGTAAGAGTCCACTCCCCAACATGCCCATTGTGCCCCCCAGTGGGCCACCCTCTGTCCTCCCCACTCAGAGACCATGGGCGGCACATTTCTCTCATGTTCCAGGTGGATAAAGAGAGGCACTGGCGATCGGGTTTCTGTAACTCGAAGGATGCCCCTGCCAAGGTGGCGGGCCCGGTATGAATTTCACCGTGCAGGGCTAGTCCTCTCCCAGAATAGGAGCCTGTGTGTTCCCTGCCAAGCCACTCCTAGCAGTGCCTGGCTGGAGACGTCAGTCACGTGTCCACTCTCTACTTGGGTTATTGCCCGGCCCAGTCTGGTCAACATCTACAGGCCAGTTTCCAGGGCTTTGCTCTTAGAGCCAGAGAAGGAGCAGGGATGTCAAGCCTGTGGTCATCAGAGTGACCCCTTATCACCCAGTAAAGTGATTCCTTGAAAACCAGCTGTCTCTGCTGTCCTCTGTCCCCAACAGCTTTCTCAGTACAACAGTTGGGTCCAAAACCTAGGAGTTGGGTTTCAGGTAGTTGCGTACAGGAAGAGCAGTCAGCTGGGGTCTCTGGGTCTTGGGGTCCTTCAGAGCACCTGGTTGCTCAGGCAGGGAGGTGGGCAGAGGTGATGAGTGACACACTGGTGACTAGAATCACAGAAACAAGTCAAAGCTCAAGCTTTTTCTTTTCTAAACCTGGATAAAATCAACATGCTACTCTAGAAATCATAATGAACTGTGGAGAATGAGTCATCTTAAGGCAGGCGTGGAATTGGCAAGGGAGGAGCCAGGGCAGGGTTTGTGCCAGTTCCTCCCCCAAGCCTCCGCTTTCCTTCTACAAGGTCACGGCCACGGCGCCAGAGAAGCATCCCAGTGCATGCTCTAAGGGCCTGGCAGGGCCTTCATCCCAGGCTCACGCTGGGTGGTCTTCTCTGGGCTGGTTTGTTTAATTGTTTCTCAAGGCAAATGCTTGGCAGCCAGGCCACCACAAGAATGCCCTGAGATTCTGGAGTCCCAGAGTGGGGAGGCTGCCGCTGTGGCACAGGGCGGCGTGCAGGACCCCGAGATTGCCCTGAGCCCTTGGTGATTCTGTGTATAGCAGTAGCACACCCGGAGACTGACCTCCAGGTTCCTCTAAATGAATCACCCTTTACACAATAACGGGAAAAACTCACCAGCTATGAGTAAGACAGGTACGCGTGAGTGCCCTTCTGTCTTCCTAGACCTGATGCCCACCAAGAGGAGCAGAGAGCGGCGTCTCTGCCGCACTCAGTATGGTCTGGAGGGGACAGCAGACTCAGGGATGCTTCTGGCTGCCCTGGAGAGTGGCCACTAGAGCGGGGGGGAGGGGGGGAGGGCAGGCAGGTACGTCCAGGGTGCCCACTCAGGAAAGCCACCAGCATGGGGGGAATGTGCATCTTAGATTTCAGGAACAAAGTAGAATTCCTAAATTTACCCTAAATCAGGCCTCATCAGCCATTTGGCTTCTTAGAGATTACCCCAGAGAGCTACCAAAACTCCTCCGAAACTTTCATCTTTATTAGAATAGAATTCATTCATCCATCCATTTGTTTGGAAGCCCCCCCACCCCACCCGAGCTCAGAAGCCTCTGGAGCATTTTGAACAGAGTCCTGAAGGAATCTGACCAACTTTTCAAAAAACATTCTGGCTGATAATTGAGGGGTGGATGTGGGCAGACCTGCTGGGGAGCCAATTACTGTAATCGAGCTGAGAGATGATGGTGTGGGGTACTGAGAAGGGATCCGACGGGAGTTACACTCTGCCAGTGGAGCTAACCAGGGAGTGTGTGCATGTGCAGGGTGTGTGTATACAGGGGTGTGTGCATGTGCAGGGTGTGTGTATACAGGGGTGAGTGCATGTACAGGGTGTGTGTATACAGGGGTGAGTGCATGTACAGGGTGTATGTATACAGGGGTGAGTGCATGTGCAGGGTTTGTGTATACAGGGCTGAGTGCATATACAGGGTGTGTGTATACAGGGGTGTGTGCATGTGTAGGGTGTGTGTATACAGGAGCGTGTGCATGTACAGGGTGTGTGTATACAGGGGAGAGTGCATGTACAGGGTGTGTGTATACAGGGGTGTGAGCATGTACAGGGTGTGTGTATACAGGAGCGTGTGCCTGTGCAGAATGTGTGTACAGGGGTGAGTGCATGTGCAGGGGGTGTGTGTACAGGGGTGAGTGCATGTGCGGGAGGTGTGTATACAGGGGTGTGTGCCTATGCAGAGTGTGTACAGGGGTGAGTGCATGTGCAGGGTGTGTGTATACAGGGGTGTGTGCCTATGCAGAGTTGTGTGCAGGGGTGAGTGCATGTGCAGTGGGTGTGTGCCTATGCAGAGTGTGTGTACAGGGTGTGTACATGTGAAGGGTATGTGCTGATACAGGAATATGTGCGTGGGAAGGGAGTGTGTATGCAGGGTGTGTGTATGAAGGGTGCGTGTGTACTGGGTGTGTACATGTGAAGGGTATGTGCCCATACAGGGTGTGTGCATGTGTGGAACTTATGCACACACGCAGGTGTGTACAAGGCATGTGTGTGCTGGGGGTGTGCATGTGTACAGGGTATGTGTGTACACAGTGTGTCCATGGGTAGGGCATGCCTGTGCGGGGGTGTGGGCATGTCTTGGTATGCGTGTATGGGGGTGTGTGCACGTGCAGACTGTGACGCGTGTGACAGAGAGATGTGGCAAAGGGAGGGTGGGGAATGGTAGCTGGCTTTGGGGCTGGTGGAACAGAGCTGTGCTGCCTGAAATGGCAGAGGTTTGGGCCCAACCTCAGGGTTGGCTTTGGGCCCAGGAAGTTTGAGGTGCCCATCAGGCACTGATGGGAGATCTTAGTTGAGGCTCCATTGGGTTTCCTAGTCAGGGAGATAGCCACACTCAAGCTCATGTTCATGCCTTGCAGATGCCTGGGAAGGCGGGTAACACACACTTCCTGATACTACTTTCCTATTTTTTTCTAACATTTTATTGCACGCATTTTCAAGCATGTACATAAATGGGGAAAATAGCATGATGAACCTTCTTGAACTCAATTGTAAAGGAAGTCAGGAACTTCTGCCCTCTACCCCAACATTTATAATAAAGTACTAAGGTGAGTTGGAGCAGAGGCTCCAGGACATGGGCTCCGCAGGTCCAACCCAGGCCAGCACTCTGAGCCACTCTGGGGCCTTGCGGAGCTGGGGGAGTCAGGAGGGCGAGGCCATATCCTGGAAGCACAGGGGAGGGTCAGGCTGCTCCAGGGAGCAGGTGAAGGAATGCAGCAGACCCAGCAAGTCTGAACTTGGTCAGGGGTGGATTGGGGGGGTTGAGGTCAGTGATGAATAAACCTGGGGGTACAGGTGGAAACCTAGCAGTGGAGGGTTTGCATTCCCGGGCGGGAAGTTGGAGTCTGCTTTTATAGAGGCAGCAACCACCACCTGGAGGTGTGTGAGCAGGGTGTGGCGTGGCTGTGTTTCTGTCCTCTCTCACCTGTGAGCAGGGGGCAGCGTGGCTGTTTCTGTCCGCTCTCACCTGTGAGCAGGGGCGGCGTGGCTGTGTTTCTGTCCGCTCTCACCTGTGAGCAGGGGGCGGCGTGGCTGTGTTTCTGTCTGCTCTCACCTGTGAGCAGGGGGCGGCGCGGCTGTGTTTCTGTTTCCTCTCACCTGTGAGCAGGGGGCGGCGTGGCTGTGTTTCTGTCCGCTCTCACCTGTGAGCAGGGGGCGGCGTGGCTGTGTTTCTGTCCGCTCTCACCTGTGAGCAGGGGGCGGCGTGGCTGTGATTGTTTGCTCTCACCTGTGAGCAGGGGGCTGCATGGTTGTGTTTGTTTGCTCTCACCTAGATGAATTGGTGGGATCCGGACTCCATCCAAGGACAGTCTCCCTCTGGGCCGTGAGAAGAAATGCTGTCACTCTGAGATTTATGCAGAGCATTGAGGAGCATGGACAGACGCCCCTGCCCCGCAGGGCCTCTTGTCAATGTGCATCAATGTGGGGCTTCAGTGCTTGGCTTCCCTCTGGCTGAGAGGGGGCAGGGCAGTAACTACACAGGGCATCTGTTTCTTGAATACCGTCCTCTGTGGGGAAAAGGACTGCAGATCTTTCTAGAGCTGCTGAGGCTCTGACTTTCTCCCTCGCCTCTAGCTCAGGTAACAGCTTTATTCCCCCGATAATGATTCATCTCCAGAAAGCACAGTGTGATGTTCCACGGACTCCTCTGCCCACCTCTGAGGCCTTGATTTCACACACATACACCCCCCTCCGCCTTCTTGCTCTTGCTCACTCTTAAATGTTTCTCTCCACTTCTTTCTCCTGATCTCCAGATTCTTCTGGGTGGGAAAGCTGTCCTGCAGGGCCTCGGTTTAGCAAGGTAGCACTTGCTGTGGGGACCCCGGGCTGAAATCAGCCTGCCGGACTTACACCAAGAGTAGTTTGTGGCCACTGTGTGTTGTATTTATAATTGTCTATCGGGGTCCTGGGAGGGTTCCAGGAGGGGCAGGCAGGTGCATCTCCTCCAGGCCACTGCAGGGGAGCATGGAAGCATGGGAGTGACCACGATGACCACTTCCCCACCGCAACCAGCCCCTCTCTGGACAGACGGAGGCTGCCTTCTCCTTTCCTGTGCCCTGGTATGAGCAGTGTGAGCCTTCAGGCCATCTTGTCTTCCCCTTTGACGGTAGTGAATGGGCTGAGCAGGTGCAGGAGCCGATTTCACAAACCCCCTTGTGGTCCCAGGAGGAGCAGGTGCAGAGGGTGACCAGGAAACGCCACCCCGGCCGTGTGCCCAAGGAGCGGATGAGGAGAGCACAAAGTGGGCACAGAGGCCAGGGACGCGTCCACTCTGCCCTCCCTGGCCAGGAGAGAGGAAGTGGGTCTGTCTGCGCTGCTGCGGCCTGGAAGAGAAAGGATTCTCACTTCCCCTAAAATTGCTGCTGAAGCCGTGTTTCATTTGCTCAAGGGAAATTCTGTTTTCCTCCCTCCTTGCAGGAAGAAGCACGTTGCTGCGTTGATGCCACCGTGCAGCCTGTTTGCTTGAGACAGAAGCTTCGGCATCTGGAGGAAGAAACATGAGGTCTTAGCAGCTTAACCAGGAGTTGACTTTCGAGATGGCGGCTCAGCGGATCCGAGCTGCCAACTCCAACGGCCTCCCGAGATGCAAGTCAGAGGGGACTCTGATGGACCTGAGCGGAGGGTTTTCTGAGACGAGCTTTAACGATGTCAAAGGTGAGCTTCCAAGGAACAGGACTGCAGCTGGGGAGGAGACTGGGATTAAATGGAATCCTCAGACCCACGAACTTTCCTGCTTTTTTAAAGGCTCCCTATTTGGCCTTCCAATAATTAAATTTTAGCTCCCTGCACTCCGTCGTGTTGTAATTTCGGCCCTGGAACAGTAGTCACTTGTCTTGTTCTTTAGTGTGTTGGGAGGAGGTTTTGAATGTTTCCCTTAATAGGAAATTCCTTCTTAATACAGAAAATGTTTTTTTACTTGAGGTACAGAACCTATGGGAAGGAGGGAGCGGTGGGTAGTGAAATGCTGAGAACCAGAGAGAAGAGAAGGCGTGAGTCAGCACGCTGTCTCCGGGAAGGGTCTGACAGTACAGAGCGGATGGTGTACGGTTTGCAGGCCGGGCCCCCTCTGTCACCGCCATCCAACTCTGGTCTCGGGGGCCAGTGCAGCTCTAGAAATAGACAAATGGACATGGCTGTGTTGCAAGACAACTTCATTTACAAAAACTGCCGGTAGCATTTGGCCCAGGGGCTGTGGTTTGCCAACTCCAGGTCCAATAGCCGGCCCCAGGGTTTAATAACCCTCCTGGCTCCCTGCTTCCAGCCACCTCATAAGGTTGGACTGATGGGAAAACCTCACTTTTGGATGCTGAGATGGATACAGGCACAGGGTTCTCTTCCCAGAAGTCTGCCATGGCCTGAGGCCCTCCTGCACGCTCCTCCCGTGCCCCTTCACAGCATCCATGGCATTGCTGTAAATGCTCTTTAAGAGAAAAGACAGCAGAAGGAACCAGGAGATTTTACTAATAAGATAGTAACGAGTTATTGGGTATTGCTATAAATAACCAAAGCACTTGTTTTTCAGATTCCCATGATGCACGCTGCACAGTGCCTTCTTAGTTTACAGCCCCACTAATGAGAGTTAAAGCCAGGAGATAGGAGCATAAATGGTGCAATGTGGGTCTTAAAGCCAGGGGCAGAGAGTTGAATTTTAAAAAGTAATAATAATGGTAATGATCTGGGTGGTAATTGTGGCTATTTATAAAAGAATACCTTAGTTAAGGGAGGAGGATGCAAGGCCGATGTTGTCCTTGGGAAGAAGGGCATTTGGGAATGGCGCTTGACCGGATTGGTCCACAGGCCCTCTGAACTCCTGCAGTGTCACATCCCAGTGATAGACTTCCAGGTGGGAATTTATTCCAGTTGAAATATCTGCTCTGGGAGCTTGTGCTCTGATGAATGTTTTTGTTAAGAACTGAGTCAGAGAGATAGGAAGGATATTGTTCAGGGCACTTCACTTCCTTATGCCTGAGGAGTTTCTTTGTATTAAAATCCAGGTAGCTGTGGCCCTGGGCAGCACTCCCCAGAATTCATTAACATGGAATTCAAAGGGATTTTTCTGGCATTTGAGGAGTAGAAGCCCTTCCCTGGTGTCCTGGGAGCTTGGTAGCCTTGACAGATGGAGGGACTCCTCTAGAAGGGAGCCCACTCCTCCCTGGGGGTCCTGAAGGGAAGGGGGGCAGCTTCCCCTTGGAGGACCCTGACCCTTGAGTGAAATCTATTACTGCTTCTCTTCTAAGGAAAGTGCTTGGAATTTTAAGTAAAACCTTTTTTTTCTTTAGTCTGGTTGAACAAAGAAAAAAATATAAACTCAAATGATCATTTGCATTGATAGATTTTAGGCTACCCACAAAGCATGCTTAATTGTTTTCATTTTTAATTTTGAAAATATTACTGGTGAGGGATTTATTCTGGGCAAGCATAATGATACGCACACCTTTTGAAGGGTTCTCAAAAGATTTTGATGGCTGGCAAGCTTTAATTTTCATTTGGTTTTAGTTTTTATATGGCGTTTCCAGTAGACGGGTCAAGGACACAAAACAGTTCCTGTCACTGAGGGTGAGGACAAGTTGGGAGAACTCAGATCTTGGGCCATCCTTGCCTCTCCATTGAACTCCTTTCCTCTCGTCGTTTTTGCTCCCTCCCATCCCATGCTAAGTCACGACATGATTTCATAGCATAAGGGCACAGCCAGGGGAGTTCAGACTTGGCTTTGGCCAACCGTGACGTGGTCCAGGAACATGGACATGGCCTCTCTGGTGGTGAGACGTGCACGTGACCTTTCATGCCATAAATAGTCATTGAGCCCACACCATGTGGCAGGCTCTGCACGAGGCACCAGGGATACAACAGCGAACAAAACAGGCTTTCTTGACGCTTATACCCCAATGGGGAACTGGGGACCCTCCCCACATCCCCACCATCCCCGAGTCAAAACAAATACAGGAAAAACATCTTTTTCTTCTACTCTCTGATTCTTGGCTTGGGCTCCTGCAACAAAGACAGAGTGATGAATGAGAGAAAAGCATGAAAACTTAACATAACGTGCATACATTACAAGAATATTACATGTATAGTCCATTGTAAGGAAACAAAGACCCAGAGAGACAGTTAAACCTGGGTGGGTTTTTTTGGGGGGGTTTGGTGGGGTTTTTTTTGTTTGTTTGTTTTTTGTCTGGAGCTAGGCTTGAACCCGCCACCTCCGACATGTGGGGCCAGCACCCTACTCCTTTAAGCCACAGGCACTGCCTACAACCTGGGTGTTTTTTATCCCAGGTCTGATGAAGTAAGGAGAGTTGTGGGGAAAGGTGATAGGACAAGAAAGAGGGTGAGCCCAGTGTGGCTTAGTGAACAACAGGAGCGGCAAGGACTGAGTGGCCAGGTCCCCTGCGTCCACGAGAATGCTCTGTATAATGGGCGCAGGGAGGGCACCTCTCCCAGGCGGGTCTCCAGACCTGCTTCAGGGGAGGGCCAGAGAGTCCTCCCTGCACCTGCTGTTTCTCAAATTCCTTCAACTTCAGATATTCATATTTTGGGGGCGACATGTTCTGAATCCCCTTAGGTGGCGATCAGAGCTACAGAAAAGATAATGTTTAGGAGTGGGGTGGAGGTGTCTGTTTTCACATAACATGTGGTGAGCCCTTAGCACCGTGGCCCATAGCATCTCGTTTCATCCCCACCGAAGCCCGTGGAAGGAAGACACTTATTCTCTGTTATGGAGAATCTCGAGCTCCAGAGACACAAGGCTTCTAAGGGCTTCAGTGCAAGGCTAGATCTGGTGATGCCAAGGCCAAGTTCTCTGCAACACCCCCCAGATAGACGCTATAGTTGTACGGGAGGTGTAGGTGAGGCTGCCAGACCCAGCGTGCTCTTCGCCAAGCGTGTGTCTGTAGCCTCGTTCAAACTTCTCGTCTGATTTCCTAAGACTTTGCCAAGGAGATATAATTTAATTTTCATTATTTTTTCCAAAGGGGAAGGAAATTGGCAGATGATCGTTACTTTGCAGGACCCACTTGATAGAATAGGATGACTGTTGACTTCATTACATATTGAGAAGATATAGGGTTTAGTTCAACTAAAAATCTAGTCTTTTTTTTTTTTTTGCAGTTTTTTTTTTTGGCTGGGGCTGGGTTTGAACACACCACCTCCAGCATATGAGGTCGGCGCCCTACCCCTTTGAGCCACAGGTGCCGCCCCTAAAAATCTAGTCTTTTCTTTGCTCATTTGCATAGACAATTTTTTAAAAAGTACCTTTTCTCTCGATTGCTTATTATAGGAAGCCTGAATAATATCAGCAAATTCTGTTTGAAAAAGCAATTGGCACGGGGGGGACTTAGGAAGAAATGTTTAGGCTTATTTTTGTCAGAAAGAATTTCCTGCAAATACTTTCACCTATGTGGGAGGGAGAGAAAACCCTTGGGTATTTAATCATATCCATTATTTTTCAAACACCAGCTATTAAGGTGATTCTTTTTGGCTACTTCAATCGCTGTCCACATTGGTAACATAACATAGTTTAATGCCAAAACCGTAATTAACTTGATGTCACCTTTTAAAGTGTTGGAATTTGTCAGACTGTTTAAACACCGGTTTTACAGTATTGTGAACCAGACATACCCCCTGATTTTCAAAGTATGTGGACAGTCTGTTCCCACGTGGTAGTTTTGAGCGATCACTTAAGTTGAAAGAGATTGCTCTCAGAAATCATGTTTTATCTAAAACAGTTTAGTTGCTATGAGCAGTAGGTTGAAGAACAGTGCCCAATTGTCCAAGGAACCTTTCCCCCATGTCTGTCTTCCATGTTGAAGGCAGAACTTGGGATCGGCTCAGACACATCCTCAAAACATTTTTGAGACTGTTCATTTCCAACTCCACGGTGAAGGCAGTGAGTCACCTAACTCAAAATATCCCCATGTTTTGGGAGTACGTCTCATTCAGCTCCTCTTTGTACCTAGTTGCAGTTCTGTTAAGTTAGATAAATAAAATCTGGGTTAGAATGAGGTGCGTAGAAGGTAGGAGCGTGTTACATATCACACTGGGCTGATTTGCCTTTCTGTGGTAAGCAGAGACTGATCTGTCGAGTTAGAAGGTGACAGTGTGGGGACGGCAGTCCCATGAGCGGGTTGCTGCCCTGTGAATCACCCGGAACCTCTCGTGGTTGTCTCATTGATGTGTTTCTACGTGCTGTTGTCAGCCAGGTTTCTGTCCACGTCTGTCTCTCACTCCACCTGTCTCCCTACTTCATGAGCTGTCCCCTGGCCCCTCACTGGCCCTCCCCTCACCGTCCATTTCTTTGTTTTTCACAGTGCCTTCTCCCAGTGCCTTGCTAGGAGACAGCCCCATACCTTTTGGAAATGCGAAGGAGGTGATTGCCATCAAGGACTATTGCCCAACCAACTTCACCACCCTGAAGTTCTCCAAGGGGGACCACCTATACGTCTTGGACACGTCGGGTGGTGAGTGGTGGTATGCCCACAACACCACTGAGATGGGATACATCCCTTCCTCCTACGTGCAGCCCTTGAACTACCGGAACTCGACACTGAGCGACAGCGGGGTCATCGACAACCTGCCGGACAGCCCGGATGAGGTCGCCACAGAGTTAGAGCTGCTCGGGGAATGGCCGGATGACAAGAAAGGGCTGGGGAGAACTCATAGTAACAACCCGTTCTGGAACGGGGTCCAGACGAACCCATTTCTGAACGGGAGCGTGCCTGTGACGCCCAGCTTGGGGGAGCTGAACCCCAAAAGCACTGTAGATTTGCTGCTCTTTGATACGGGCACGTCCTCGTTTACGGAATCCAGCTCAGCCACCACAAACAGCACCGGCAACATCTTCGACGAGCTTCCAGTCACAAACGGACTCCTGGCGGAGCAGCCCGTCAAACGAGACAACCCTTTCTTCAGGAGCAAGCGCTCCTACAGCCTGTCAGAACTCTCCGTCCTCCAAGCCACGGCTGACACCCCCATATCCTCAAGTTTCTTTACGGGGCTGAAATCACCTGCCCCCGAGCAGTTTCAGAGTCGGGAGGATTTCCGAACCGCCTGGCTGACCCACCGCAAGCTGGCCAGGTCATGCCACGACTTGGACTTGCTTGGCCAAAGCCCTGGCTGGGGGCAGACCCAGGCCGTGGAGACGAACATTGTGTGCAAGCTGGACAGTTCCGGGGGCACCGTGCAGCTCCCCGACACCAGCATCAGCATTCACATGCCGGAGGGCCACGTGTCCCCTGGGGAGACACAGCAGATCTCCATGAAAGCCCTGCTGGACCCCCCGCTGGAGCTCAACAGTGACAAATCCAGCAGCATCAGCCCCGTGTTAGAAGTCAAACTTAGCAACCTGGAAGTAAAAACCTTCCTCATCTTGGAGATGAAAGTTTCTGCCGAGGTAAAAAATGACCTTTTTAGCAAAAGCACAGTGGGCATCCAGTGCCTAAGGAGTGACTCGAAGGAAGGGCCGTACGTCTCTATCCCGCTCGCCTACAGCTGCGGGGACACAGTCCGGGTCCAGCTGGACAGCCTGGAGCCCTGCATGTACCTGGCCATTGTTGCCCACGGCCCGAACATCCTCTACCCTTCCACCGTGTGGGACTTCATCCATAAAAAAGTCACAGTGGGTCTGTACGGCCCCAAACACATCCACCCATCCTTCAAGACGGTGGTGACCATTTTCGGGCATGACTGTGCCCCAAAGACTCTCCTGGTCAGTGAGGTCACTCGCCAGGCCCCCAGCCCCGCCCCTGTGGCCTTGCAGCTGTGGGGTAAGCACCATTTCATCTTGTCCAGGCCCCAGGACCTCAAAGTCTATATGTTTTCCAACATGACAAATTACGAAGTGAAGGCCGGCGAGCAGACCAAAGTCGTGCGGGGCTTCCAGATGAAGCTGGGCAAGGTGAGCCGCCTCATATTCCCCATCACCTCCCACAGCCCCAGCGAGCTCTCCGACTTCACACTGCGGGTGCAGGTGAAGGACGACCAGGAGGCCATCCTGACCCAGTTCTGTGTCCAGACTCCCCAGCCTCCCCCAAAAAGTGCCATCAAGCCCTCTGGGCAAAGGAGGTTCCTCAAGAAGAATGAAGTCGGGAAAATCATTCTGTCCCCTTTCGCCGCCACCACCAGGTACCCAACTTTCCAGGACCGCCCAGTGTCCAGCCTCAAATTCGGGAGGCTGTTGAAGACTGTCGTGAGGCAGAACAAGAACCACTACCTGCTGGAGTACAAGAAGGGCGACGGCATCGCTCTGCTCAGCGAGGAGCGCATCCGGCTCAAGGGGCAGCTGTGGACCAAGGAGTGGTACATCGGCTACTACCAGGGCAGGGTGGGCCTTGTCCACGCCAAGAACGTGCTGGTGGTGGGGAAGGCCCGGCCCAGCCTGCTCTCGGGGCCCGAGCTGAGCACCGCCGTGCTGCTGGAGCAGATCCTCAGGCCCTGCAAGTTCCTCACCTACATCTACGCCTCCGTGAGGACCCTGCTCATGGAGAACATCAGCAGCTGGCGCGCCTTCGCCGACGCACTGGGCTACGCACACCTGCCTCTCACCTTCTTCTGCCGGGCAGAGCTGGACAGCGAGCCAGAGCGGGTGGCGTCCGTTCTGGAGAAGCTGAAGGAGGACTGTAACGAGGCCGGGAACAAGGAGCGGAAGTCGTTCCAGAAGGAGCTCGTGATGGTGAGTGCTTGGCAGCTGCTGGGGCCGGTCCGTGCGGATGGGTCTTGGGCTTGGGGCATGAGGTGGGGTCTGAGGCTGATGTTCAGCTGCTCCATGTACACAGGCGGGTGTGAAGTGTGCACTGGGAGATGGACATCCACGTGGATTCCCGCAGGCCCCAGACCGCTCAGACACTGAGTTGGGGACAGTATTCCTGTGCATCTTCTCTCTGCGTCTGGGGGCTCCCCTGTGCATCTTCTCTCTGCGTCTGGGGGCTCCCCTGTGCATCTTCTCTCTGCGTCTGGGGGCTCCCCTGTGCATCTTCTCTCTGCGTCTGGGGGCTCCCCTGTGCATCTTCTCTCTGCGTCTGGGGGCT
>CAUYPK010003119.1:0-13247 GCA_963574355.1 Loris lydekkerianus
GTGGATAGGTCTGAGAATATCCTGGAGAGATGATTTAGTTATGGTATATTTCTTCAACATGTGAATGTCATTGAAGTATTTAATTTCTCTGTCATAAATGAAACTCAGTTTAGCTGGGTACAGTATCCTGGGAGATTAAAAGTCAATGACCATCCTCTTCTAGATTGAAAGGTTTCAGCAAAGAGATCTGCAGTTATTCTAATATTCTTGCCCTTGTACATTATGTTTTTCTTTCGTTTGGCTGCTTTCAGAATTTTCTGTTCATATTAACTTTAGTGAAATTGATTATGATGTGTCTGGGGGAAATCTTGTTCGGGTTGAGTTGTGCTGGAGTTCTGTCTGCTATCTGAATTTCAGAATCTCTTGGCATGTTTTGAAAGTTCTTCTGCTATCTGAATTTCAGAATCTCTTGGCATGTTTTGAAAGTTCTTCTTCATAATCTCATGGAGAAGAGACTCTGTGCCTTGTGAAGCCACTTCATCACTTTCGGGTATCCCTATAAGATGAATGTTTTGTTTTGTTTTGTTTTAATTATCCCAGAGCTCTTTGAGAGAGTGATCTGTTTTTGTCCTCCATTTCTCTTCCTCTTTGAGAGTTGGGGAGCGTTCGAAAGCTTTGTCTTCAATGTCAGAAATCTTTTCCTCTGTCTGCTCCATTCTGTTACTTAGAATTTTATTGTGTTTCTCAAATCTTTGAGGGTTGCAAGTTCTTGTCTAAATGTGTCAAAATCTTTGGTCATTTGGTCTTTGAATTCACTGAATTCTTGAGATATCTTTTGGGTTAATGCTAGGAATTCTAATTCGATCTTATTTGCTATCCAGATTCTGAATTCGATTTCTGACATCACAGCTATTTGTTTGTACATGGGATCTTGTGCTGTTTCTGCCCCATTGATCCTTGGGGGAGTTGATCTACTCTGATTATTCATATTTCCAGGGTTTTTCTGTTGATTTTGCCTCATGATTGTTTTTCACCATTGCCTCTGACCATCCTCAGAGTTGGGGAGGTGTCTCTCCAAGATTAGACCCCAGCGGGATCACTCTATTGTTGCTGGATCTTTGTAGGGAGTGACCCTGTGTAGTTCCTCTGTGGCTTCCCCAGCCAAGGAGTTCTGGTTGTTGAAGCAGCTCCAGAGTATGACACAACCGGATCCAGCAACAGGGCGGGAGGTGGTGCTCATGTTTCTGGGAGTGCCTAGCGCCCAGTGACTTTGGCACAGAGAGCCCAGGGCTCCAGCAGTCTCTGGCTAAGAGCAGGGCTCTGCACAGAGGCAGGGAGGGCTCTGAGGCCACATGGCTATCAGAGTCCCTGGCCAGACAAGCAGGCCGGTGTGGAGGCAGGGAGGGTACAGGAGGGAGGATGCAGTGTTACACTGCTTCGCAGTTCCTGGTAAGAGCATGCAAAGGCCCGTTGGGCTTAGGTCATGGGTCGGGGGTCATGGCACAGCTCTTATGGAGGTCCAGGCAGCACCAACCCCAGGAGTTTGAGGTTGCTATCAGCTGTGATGCCATGGCACTCTACCCAGGGCAACAGCCCAAGGCTCCAGTGTGCCAAAACTTGTCTCACTCTGCCCCTGAGGATTATGGCTGTAAGGCAGCTCAGTTCCCCACCTTTAGGCTGCTCAATCACTAGGTTACTAGCTCCTGCCAGATCCTTGCTCTGCAACCCTGAGGGCAGAGCTTGCTGGAGCTCTCACAATTGCTCCCTGTGGCCCATAGCCGAATATTATTAGCTCCGTCCGGCTCAGCGGCTCAGTCTGGGGCCCTATACAATGCCCAAAGTTCTCCGCACTCCTTCCCAAGCTCTCCCCAAGGCAGTTCAACTGAGTGCTAAGTCCACAAACACCAAAACAGTTCACAGGTAAGGCCTTTTCAGTTTGCAGTCTCACTGCTGCTTGTACTTACAGCTGCTGGTGGGATTAGGTCGATTGGACCCACACAACCACTTTCTAGTTTTCCACTGTTTTTTTCCTCCTCTTGGGGTCCAGAAATCCATTTCTGACTCCCTGTATCCTCAAAGGGATGATTATAGGCAGATCCCACCAGCCAGAGATGCCTGGAGTCTTATCTCCCCAGACTCATCATGCTCTGTTGCAGGGAAGATGTTACTCAGCCACCATCTTGGATTGACATTGTGACTTCCTTTGACCAAAAGATGTAGGCCATTTCTGAATCCAGGCTTCAAGTGGCCTCTATGTTTCCTCTCTCTTTCCTGAAACTGTGCTGAGGCACTGTGTGAATGAGCCAGGACAATCCCACGAGGAGGAGATGTAGTTCATTTGTCTCTATCACTCCAGAAGCAGATCTAGTTGAGCAACTCTCAGCTGACCACACATGCACATGGAGATAGCTGTGACCAGAACAATTGCTCCACTGAGCTAAGGGTCTTTTTCAGTTAAGAACTATGTCCTATGAAATCATGCAAACTATTGATCACTGTATTATGAGCAAAATAAATGCTTTTTTTTTTTTTTTTTTAACCACTGAGTGTTAGGGTGACTTATTATGCAACAACAGATAATTGATAGACTGATAGTGTATGAGTCCTGTGTCTCTGAAAAGTTTAGATTGTTTGCCTTTTTAAAAGATGTAGCATAATGTATGTAGTTTAGTGCAGAGTATTTACTCAGTAATGAATTATTGAATTAATTGAAAGGTTTTTGTGGCAATAAGTAGTTGTCATTTGATAAATTAATATCATCCATATAATCTGTAGGAAATAATCCCTCCTCCACCATATTTAATGATCTGAACATTTAATAGAAATATTGACACATGGAAAAGGTTGACTCTCAAGGTAGTATAAATTGTTTCCACATAACTTTTTATCTTAATATAACACACATACTCTAATATTTGTAATAATGGCAGGAGTTGATTGCAGTGGAAGAGTTGGATTTAATATTTCCTTCACATTTGGGGAACATGGCAGCTTTGTTTTTCCAAAGTGTTATCCTTAGACTACACCATGTCACCTGGGAGCTTGCTAGAAAGACAAATCTCAATCCTCCTCACTCTACATACCTACTTATTCAGATTCTGCATGTTACTAAGATCCTCAAGTTATTTTCCAACCTGTGAGCCTGAAGTAAATTGAAGAGGACCTCTCCCAGCTTAGAAAGTGATTAGTGGATTAGTGGTGCTCTTAGAAACAGGGGATAAAATTGAAATTGTTTTAATGTTTTTGAGTCATTTATATACAACCATATAAAAGATAGTCATGACTATCAGATTAACTAACAGATTAAAGAGGCATTTTTCCAATCCTGGTTGGGTTAGCATTAATGACCTGCCTACAGCAATTCATGGAGTACAATTGTTTCCAGTATTTCCTAGAAAAGACTCTTTTCTAGGGATAGGATAAAGAAGGAGTGCTGTAATAACAATAAAGTCTCAAAGGGCATTAATTGAATTTTTCTCCTAAACAAGGCCTAGCTGGAGAATAAAGGGATCAGCAGGATTGAAGGAGAGTTTCTTCAGAGGAGTAATTTCAGTCTACTGTCCTTTTCTATTCAGCTGGAAAAAACTTGTGTGGCACAGAGATAGACATTATGGGCGATTGTGACCATGTGATCGACTCAGTTGTGCCCCATGTTTTGATAATCACAATGGAACCATTGGATCCTGCACTTTCTGTATTTATAAAACTATGAAGTTGAAAGGGCCTTAAATATCATTTTTCTGTACTCACAGTTCAATAAAAGTGTGCTTTTTGAAACATGCTGCTCACACCTGGTAGCACATCTACTTTTAAAAAAAATAAAAAAATTAAAAGGCCAGAAAATCAACCTTATTCTCTTCTAGGTTGAAAATGAGCAGTCCTTCTACTTTTCTCTTCAGAAAATGGCTTCTTGATCATTTTCAAACACAGTTATCTTTCCCTAGGAAGCTCTTTTTGTGCTCTCAGCTTCAATTACTTCAATTTGCTTTTGCAGGCTATCCTAAGGATAGAGGAAATGCTCTCCATAAATGGCAGAGTTTATTTTTACCAGGACAGTGGAAGTCAGAGTTGAATTGAAAAATAAAAGGAAGTTTATTTTTTAGGTACCTCATGACCAAAAAAAACTCAAAAAGCTTTTCTCTTCTTTAAAAAAAAAAAAAAGAAAGATGAGGCCCCAGTAACTTGGAATGATACAGTAATTTCAATTTCTCCATCCTTGTAATTTATTCTTTCCAGGAAGCCAAAGAGGCTCCCACTATTATATTAATCAATTTATATGAGAATATTTATGCACCCAACTTAAATGCTCCCAGATTCCTGAAACAGACTTAATTACTCTAAGCAATATTATATCCCATACCATAATAGCAGGTGACTTTAACACTCCTCTTAAAGAGCTGGACAGATCCTCTAAATGGAAACTAAACAAAGATACAAAGGATTTAAATGTGACCCTAGAACAACTGTGCCTGATAGACATATATAGAACACTCTACCCCAAAGGTAAAGAATATACATTCTTCTTATCAGCCCATAGAACATTCTCCAAAATTGATCATGTCCTAGGACACAAATCAAATCTCAGCAGAATCAAAAGAACTTAAATTTTACTCTTCTCAGACCACAAACCATTAAAGGTGGAACTCAAGTCCAACAAAAATGTTCAACCCCACACAAAGGCATAGAAATAAAACAACCTTATGCTGAATAACATTTGGGTGCAGGAAGAGGTAAAAGAGGAAATCATTAACTTTCTTGAGCATAACAACAATGAAGACAAAAGCTACCAAAACCTGTGGGATACAGCAAAAGCAGTCCAAAGAGGAAAATGTATTGCTTTAGATGCCTACATCTGAAAAACAGAAAGAGAGCACATTAACAAACTCAGAAACCATCTTATGGAATTGGAAAAAGAAGAACAATCTAAGCATAAACCCAGCAATAAAAAAGAAATATCCAAAATTAAATCATAGGTTAATGAAACTGAAAACAAAAGAATCATTCAGAAAATTAACACAATAAGGAGTTGTTTCCTAAAAAAAACTAAATAAAATAGATAAACCTTTGGCTAGACTAACTAGAAATAGAAAAGTAAAATCTCTAGTAATGTCAATCAGAAATGATAAAGGGGAAATAACAACAGATGCCACAGAGATTCAAAAGATTATCTCTGAATACTATAAGAAACTCTATACCCAGAAATTTAGCAATGTGAAGGAAATGGATCAATGTTTAGAATCATACCCTCTCCCTAGACTCAGCCAGGAAGAAACAGATCTCCTGAACAGACCAATTTTAAGCACTGAGATCAAAAAATAATAATAAAAATATATATATATATATCATCTCCCAACAAAATAATGCCCTGGTCTGGATGGTTTCTCACCTGAATTCCATGAAATCTTTAAAGAAGAGCTTATACCCATACTGCAGAAATTATTTCAAAAAATTGAGAAGGAAGGAATCTTCCCCAACATGTTCTACAAAGCAAACATCACCCTGATACCAAAACCAGGAAAAGACCCAACAAAAAAGGAGAATTTCTGACCAATTTCACTAATGAATATAGATGCAAAAATTCTCAACAAAATCCTAGACAATAGAGTACAGCTTCTCATCAAAAAAGTCATACATTATGAACAAGTAGGTTTCATTACAGGGATGCAAGGCTTGTTTTACATACACAAGTCCATAAATATAATCCACCATAGCAACAGAAGCAAAAACAAAGACCATATTATCCTCTCAATAGATGCAGAAAAAGCACTCAATAAAATCTAGCATCCTTTTCTAATTAGAACACTGAAGATTATAACCATAGGTGGTGTATTTCTTAAACTGATCAAAGCCATCTATGAGAAACCCACTGGTAATATTTTACTGAAAGCTTTTTCACTTAGAACTGAAACCCAACAAGGTTGTCCTCTATTGCCACTACTATTCAACATAGTGCTGGAAGTTCTAGCCAAGACAATCAGTCAAGAGAAGGAAATAAAGGGCATGGGAAGAGAAGAGATTGAACTCTTTCTGTTTGCTGATGATATGATCTTATACTTAGAGAACCCCAAAGACTCAACCATAGACTTTTGGAAGTGATAAAAAGATACAGTAATGTCTCAGGATATAAAATCAATGTCCACAAATCAGTAGCCTTTATATATGCCAATAACAGCCAAGATGAGAGCTAATTAAGGACACAATCCCCTTCACAGTAGCTTCAAAGTATATGAAATACCTATGAATACCTAACAAGAGGTGAAAGACCTCTACAAAGGAAACTATGAAACCCTACAAAAAGAAATAGCAAAAGATATTAACAAATGGAAGAACATACCATGCTAATGGCTAGGAAGAATCAACATTGTTAAAATGTCTATACTTTCTAAAGTAATCTACAGATTCAATGCCATCACTATTAAAATACCAATATTATACTTTCAAGACTTGGAAAAAATAATTCTTCATTTTGTAAGGAACAACAACAACAAAAACAAAAACTCTATTTAGGAAAAGGCAGTTCTTAGTAATAAAAACAAAGTCAGAGGCATCAGCACACCAGACTTTAGGTGTATTACAAGGCCATAGTGATTAAAACAGCATGGTATTGGCAGAAAAATAAAGACATAAACGTCTGGAACTGAATAGAAAACCAGGAGATGAAACTAACATCTTCCAGTCATCTAATCTTTGATAAACCAAACAAGAACATACATTGGGGGAAAGAATCCCCATTCAATAAATGGTGTAAGAATCATTTCTTTAAAAGTATTCTAAGGAATTATCTACACATGGAATTTATAGGCATATGTTTGTTTTGGTTTAGTTTTTGTGGTATTAAAAATTGAGGCTAGGCATGATGACCCACCTATAATTCTAGAACTTTATAAGACTAAGGCAGGTGGATTGCTTGAGCCCAGGAGTTTGAGGTTGCAGTGATGATGTCACTGCACTCTAGCGTGGGTAACAGAGTGCTTTAATAATTGAAAGTAACTTAAATATACAAGAATATTCAAAGGGTAAAACAATCATGAATATAACCTTTTTGCAAAGCATTGCAAATCCAGCAATGGAAACTTCATTGTGATACTATGAACACTAAAATAATTCAAAATATTATGGTGGTATAATTACTGTCTAGAAGTATCATATGCAAAAGGTAAAGCAAAACTTTACAAATGCTTGGTGGTGAGATTTAATAAATTAAAAAGACCCAAGTCTAACGAATGCATGCCAAATAAGCAGAATGTAATAGCTTTCATATTCAAATAAATTTGTAACAGCCTTTGGGTACCTTACATGTTATAAAGTATAGGAGCTTCTAACTTTGAAATAAAAATTACAGTAGAGTTTCATTACAGTAGAGTTCCATGTTGCTCTTTATTTTCCACCCCTTTTTGTGGTATTAAATTTTTATTAAAGAAAGATGAAGGCTACTATTTATGGTATTTTTGTGGATTAGATAAAAAATATAGCTATTAAACTGCTGGAAAATGCTTAAAGCTCTGATTAATATTGACTTTAATATACAAAATTAAGTGTGAAAAGAGAATTCCAAGAGTTTAAGATCAAAGAAGAAATCATAAAACAGACAGATTAGCTGAAGTGGATGTCTTGGTTGTCCTAAGAGTAGTTTGTTATTATAGAGGAATATATAAGAGTAACTGGATTCTAAAGAGTTATATAAGAAAAAGAAATTATGCTTGTGCTAACAAGAGGTGAGGAATGATAATGTCTCCATGAAGTCTGGACTATCAAAGGTTGCAACTTAAATGAAAATGTGGACAAGAGAAACCCCACCCCCATTCAAGGGGTGATAACAAAACAACTTGTCTGTTTTTTTTTCTTGGATTCTATGTAAGAAAAAAAAAAATCTTTTGAAAAATTCATTGTCAGTGGACCTTGGGGCAGGGTCCACTAAAACCTGTGAAACTGGTAGCAACCAATGGAAGAAATATAAAGTTAGAAATGACAGCAAAGAAAGAGACATGAGACAAAATTGAATTCAAGGTGGGAGCTCAGGGGTCCATTGCCCATTTGGGGGATTCTGGTGATGGCACTGAGTGTTTGCTCCACTCTGCTTTTATTGGAGCCTATTTGCCCAGGAAATAAGATGAGGGAGGGAACAAAGACACCAGGATGAGTAGCCTTGAGAAATCTGAAATCTGAGCCTGGCATTGGGATAGCCTTCCATGTGAGGTCACACACACAGATTTCTAGGGAGGTGTTAAACTCTGCTAGTTCCCAATGGAATAAAATGCCACTGGCATTAATCTTTTCTGAGGAATCAGTGGGAAGGAGGAATTTTCCTCCCATCACCACCACAGAGGATCTTCCTCTGTGATAAAGGATATAAGTTGTTCTGCCCATATATCAGGGCTGGAGCTACTCCTTTGATCTCTGCCCCAGGCAAATGCAGATCTCCACAATGGGTAACTGCTTTGCCTGTTTATTAGGCAGGAAACAACCCAGTTAATGTATCTTTCTAGGTCTTTGCATTAGTCTCTTCTATGGCCATTTTTCCTCAGAGGGCTCACAGACCCAGCAGGGGTGTTTGTAAACTGTATCCCCAACAGGCTAGAATTTCAGAAAAGACAAGAAGCTTGCTAGCAATGGCTAACTTAAATATAAACTAGCTGATTTTTCCTTGTTCTGACTCACGCACTTTACATTTTAATTTTCCTCTTTTGCTTTCCCTTTTCTATGGGGTCTTCAGTCCCCATTCTCCCATCAATTCATAATTCTGCACCTTCCTTTGCATTCAGTTGGAGATGTGGTTTGCTGTTTTAATCACAGGATATCTGTGGGAGGGGAAAGTCCAGTAAATACTACTAGTAGGGATGATTTCTGGCTTCTAACGTGATGCCATGAACTAGAAATGGGGGGGAGATATGGACTTTCAGCTTACACAGCCAGTGTGAGCTAGCTTTATCCAACACCACACTGGTTTAAACAGTGAACTCATACCACTTGAATAATCCAGCTATAATCAGATTATACAAGAGCTGCATCTTCAGTAAGATGGTGAACTAGGGAAAAAATGGCATATTTACTATATGTATTGCCTATTTATACTTTTATTCTGCAACTTAATATACAAAATGTTTTATGCATACACTTTGCTACATCTACATTTCCAGAGTAACTGTATGCCATTTATACCATTCTTGAAACCCTAAAAACAAAGGTTAATAACAATGAATTGCTTTGGGACTCATAATTTGTCTGGTGCATCTAAAAAAACAAATACAAAACTGATCTGAAAAGGGGATTCTCAACCTAATTGGCACAGGAAATATCCAGTGAAAAATACTGAGCTCAGAACACAAAATTTAAAGTACACTGTGAAGCAAAATAAAAAGGCAACATTAGCAGAAAAAAAAATCAGTAGCATTAAACCCTCAATAACTATAAAGATTATATAATTGTGTATTTATCTGTGTGTCTGTGTGTATAGATATATAATTGTGATTCCATGTCTTTAAAAATGGTAGGACTATTTGTGCTTTCTAAATCTTCTTGAATGAGTTTTAAGGCTATATTTTTGTCAAGGAAGTTCTCGATTTCACCTAATTTTCAAATCTATTTGCACAATGTGTTCATTAATTTCATATCACTTAATTTTTGTTTGTAGGTTTAGTTATGTTCCATTGCTTATTCCTAAGACTGCTTAATTATCTCTCTCTCTTTTTTTTTTAATAAATGCTGCTAGAGGTGTTTATATTTATTTAAACTTTAAAAGAACATGTCTTTCATGTGTTTCTTAGAGTTCTAGTTTATTAATTATGGTTATATCCTTATTTTCTTAATTATTTCTTTCTTGGATTTTTTTTTTTTTTTTGGAATCAAAATATATTAGCCTTTTAAAACTTGTGATAGCACTCTAAGTCATTAAATTTCTTTTTGATGAGGTATTCACTTCCAAATATCTATTTCTCTTTATTGATACTTTTACTCCTTTGTAAATATTTGAGTGTTATGGAGAATAAAATGCCAATTATTACTTTGTTTTATAAAGCTAATATATGCTTGAGTCAGACAAAAATAGCATGGGAAAGAATATTATAGCCATAAGATTTTACTTATGAAGATAGCTGCAAAAATTGTTCAATAAAATGTTAGCAAAGAATATTGGGTAACAAATTTAAAAGTACAATGTAAACAAGTTGTGTTTACACCAGAGAAGCAGCTGTGGTTCAACATGTGTAAACTTATTATGCCATTTCTCACTGCAATAGAGTAAAAGAGAAAAGTCTTATTTAATATTTTAATTATTTACTAGTAAGCAATATAACTTAGGTGAATGTGTCTGTGTATATATATGAAGAATATATATACCAGATCATATACTTGTTCAAATTTCCCTTTGAATATCATACAGAATAATTTGAACTATTTCTTATAAATGATTAGCTCAAATATCTTTATATATTAACAAACTACATTTTGTCTACTCTCTGAAACTAAGAACAGAGAGAGAAAAATAAAGATGGGTTCTGATTTCTGAGAAGGGGCGTAGGGTCTTCAGAAATCCCTTCTCAGATTAACTCCTCAAGGAAATGAGGCTGCATGTATTTTTAGTGGATATTTTCTTTGCTAGCCTTCTTTCAGAACTAGGTTAGCCCTGAATACTTCTCTTTTTTGAAACTTCTCATGTGCTGTAAGACTGATGGTATTTCTTTTCAGCTGAGATTCCAGATATGGCAGGAAAAGTGTTTCTATTCTCTGCATATATTTCCAGTTCTACTTTGTAGTGAGGCTAAAACACTAATTTTTGTCTAATTTCTCCTTATTTTTTCTCTTCCTCTCTTCTTCTTGTTATAAAACATGTGCAAATAAGCACTTAGAATCATTTTCTCTCTCCAGCTTTTGTATGTATTTCCCCCCAACATACACCTACTACAACACCCCAACACACACACACACACACACACACACACACACACACTCATCTAGAATGCCGTAGTCCCATTCAAACTCCCACTATTACTTGCTTGGCTGCAGGCCTTACAAGGCATCTCCAGGCCAGAGATTCACTCTCAGTAAACTCAGGACTGCCTATTTCACAGCTATCTTTTATCCATAAGGTAAGAGCCTTTTTGGAAGAAAATACTTAAAATCTTCCTGAGGGAATTTTAATTTGGTCCCTACATGCTTTTCAAGAGATGGATTACTAAAGACTATATTTGACAAACAATCCTGGTGTTCCGAATATGGGTTTGTAGAACTATTCTAGATAAAATCAGTCATCTGTGGAAGATCACTAAATTATCTGGTAAAGAATTGTTCTCTTGTAGTCATCTCTGGTACATGTCAAACTTAAATCTCATTTGGCTAAAATTGTTAAGGTGACCTCCTTTAGAAACTTTGGCACTTGTGTTATATAGCATGTTTCACTTGTTATTGTTATCTGTGGGGAATGAAAGGGCTCATAATTCATCTGTCAAATATTGACTGGGGTCTGCTAGCAGCATAGTTTGGTAAAGTTGCTAAGACAACCCCAGCCTTTCCTAAGAATCAGAGTCTCACTCTATCACTCAGGCTATTCTCAAACTCCTGGCCTCGAGTGAGACCTCACCTCAGTTTCCCAGAGTGTATTTTTCCTTTTAATGAGACATATTTTAATTTCAAATTAATTTTAAATTAGTCATTTTAATCATAACTTATTTTTAGATGGTTTTACCTTTTAAAATAGTATTTATTTTTTAAAAATGGCTCTCTGTCTTTGCAATGATATGATCTGGAATCCCAAAGACTCAACCACAAGACTTCTGGAAGTAAGCAAAAAATACAGTAAGGTCTCAGGATATAAAATAAATGCCCCCAAATCAGTAGCTTTTGCATATACCAATAACAGCCAACACTAGAAGCTAAGCAAGGACACAATTCCCTTCACAATATCTTCAAAGAAAATGAAATACCCAGGAATATACCTAACAAAAGAGAAAGAAACATAAAGAATATTATGAAATACTAAGATAAGAAATAGCAGAAGATATTAACAAATGGAAAACATAACACGCTCATGGCTGGGAAGAATCAACATTGTTAAAATGTCTATACTTCAGTCAGTCCCTGAAGTTGCCGCCCCGGCCGCCCCTCTGCCAGCTGCTCCGGCACCACCTCGGGCCGGCGTCTCCGGCAGGCGGGAGCCAGGCGCTGACAGGTGCCGCGGGGGCGGCCGAGCGCTCCTGCGGCTCCGGCTCCGGCTCTGCGCGGGCAGCGGCTTTCCGGCTTCTCCATGGGGCTGGCCTGCGGCACCCGGATGCTCTGAGAACGTTTCCACTGTTGCTGGAGGACACACGCAGTGGGATTCAGAATTCCTGGAGAATTGCCTTTGTGAGAAGCTGGAAGTATTTCTTTTTAAATTCCATCTCTTAGTTTTTCAAAGAAGCATCAAGAAACCATGAACAACATTAGTAATGAAGAGTTTGACTGACACTTGCTTGATGAAGGTTTTACTGCCAAGGACATTCTAGACCAAAAAATCAATGAAGTTTCCTCTTCTGATGACAAGGATGCGTTCTATGTAGCAGACCTCAGAGATGTTCTGAAGAAACACTGAAGGTGGCTAAAAGCTCTTCCTCGTGTCACTCCCTTTTATGCAGTCAAATGTAATGACAGTAGAACCATTGTGAAGACCCTCGCTGACATTGGGACAGGATTTGACTATGCTAGCAAGACTGAAATACAATTGGTGCAAAGTCTCGGAGTGCCTCCAGAGAGGATTATCTATGCAAATCCTTGTAAACAAATGTCTCAAATTAAGTACGCTGCCAATAATGGAGTCCAGATGATGACTTTTGACAGTGAAGTTGAGTTGATGAAAGTTGCCAGAGCACATCCAAAGGCCAAGTTGGTTTTGCGGATTGCCACTGATGATTCCAAAGCAGTCTGTCAACTCAGTGTTAAATTTGGTGCCACACTCAAAACCAGCAGACTTCTTTTGGAACGGGCAAAAGAGCTAAATATTGACATCATTGGTGTCACCTTCCATGTAGGAAGTGGCTGTCCTGATCCTGAGACCTCCGTGCAGGCCATCTCTGATGCCCGCTGTGTCTTTGACATGGGAGCTGAGGTTGGTTTCAGCATGTACCTGCTTGATATTGGCAGTGGCTTTCCTGGATCTGGGGATGAAGCTTAAATTTGAAGAGATCACTGGTATAATCAACCCAGCATTGGACAAGTACTTCCCATCAGACTCTGGAGTGAGAATCATAGCTGAGCCAGGCAGATATTATGTTGTTGCATCAGCTTTCACACTTGCAGTTAATATCATTGCCAAAAAACTTGTATTAAAGGAACAGATA
>CAUYPK010003120.1:0-10470 GCA_963574355.1 Loris lydekkerianus
GTATGGGTATGCAGGTTCCTGTTGTTATTGAGTTCAACTTTTATTCCATGATGGTCTGAGAAGATGCAAAGAATAATTTCCATTTTTTAAAAATTTTCTGAGTTTATATTTGTGGCCTAGGATGTGGTCAATTTTGGAGTATGTTCCGTTGGCTGATGAGAAAAATGTGTACTCAGTTTTGTTGGGATAAAATATTCTGTAGATGTGTGTTAAGTTCAGATGTTGAACTGTTAAGTTTAAATCTAAAATATCTTTGCTTAGCTTGTTTTTGGAGGATCTATCAAGCAATGCTAACGGGGTGTTAAAATCCTCAACTACTATGAAATGGAGGAAATCGAGTTGCTCATGTCTGTTAGAGTTTCTCTTATAAATTGAGGTGTGTTGTGGTTGGATGCAGAAATATTAATAATTAAAATCTCATCATCTTGAGTATTACTTTTAACAAATATGAAGTGTCCATCCTTATTCTTCCTTATTTTGGTTGGTTTAAAGCCTATTGCATCTGCGAATAGGATTGCAATGACTGCTTTTTTCTGCTTTCCATTTGCCTGGAGTATAGATGACCATCCCTTCACCTTGAGTCTATATTTGTCTTTTAATGTAAGATGCGATTCTTATATGCAGCAGATATCTGGCTTGAGTTTTTGTATCTAGTCAGCCAACCTGTGCCTCTTTAGAGGACAATTGAAACCATTCACATTAATTGAAAATATTGATAAGCCTTTCAAGAGTCTGGTGGACATTTTTAATCCTTTTGCAATTGCTCAAATTGGAAATTGATCAAAATTTTCTGGGTGGGTTTACTTTTGTGGTGGAGGATTACGCTGGTCTTTATGGAGGATAGGTCTGAGAACATCCTGGATGTTGGTTTAACTGTGGCAAATTCCTTCAACATGTGAATGTCATTGAAATATTTAATTTCTCTGTCATAAATGAAGCTCAGTTTAGCTGGGTATAGGATCCTGGGTTGAAAGTTATTTAGTTTTAGGAGATTAAAAATAGACGACCATCCTCTTCTAGCTTGAAAGGTTTCAGCAGAGAGATCTGCAGTTATTCTAATATTCTTCCACTTGTAGGTGATGGTTTTCTTTCATCTGGCTTCTTTCAGAATTTTCTGTTTCATATTAACTTTAGTGAAATTGATTATGATGAGTCTGGGGGATGTCATATTTGGGTTGAGTCGTGCTGGAGTTCTGAAACTGTCTGCTATGGGAATTTCGGAATCTCTAGGCATGTCTGGAAAGTTCTCCTTCACAACCTCATGGAGAAGAGACTCTGTGCCTTGTGAAGCCACTTTATCACTTTTGGGGATCCCTATAAGACGAATATTGTTTTTTTTCGAATTATCCCAAAGCTCTCTGAGAGAGTGATCTGTTTTTGTCCTCCATTTCTCTTCCTTTTTGAGAGTTTGGGGGCATTCAACAGCTTTGTCTTCAATGTCAGAAATCCTTTCTTCTGCTTGCTCCATTCTGTTACTGAGGGATTCTACTGTGTTTCTCAGATCTTTGAGGGATGCAACTTCTTTTCTCATTGTGTCAAAATCTTTGGTCATTTGGTCTTTGAATTCATAGAATTCTTGAGACATCTTTTGGGTTACTGCTTTGAATTCTAATTTCATCTTATTTGCTATCCAGATTCTGAATTCAATTTCTGACATCTCAGCTATTTGTTTGTGCATGGGATCTTGTGCTGTGTCTGCCCAATTGATCTTTGGGGGAGTCGATCTATTCTGATTATTCATATTGCCAGAGTTTTTCTGTTGATTTTGCCTCATTATTGTTTTTCACCATTGACTCTGGTTGTCCTCAGAGTTGGGGAGGTATCTCTCCAAGATTAGACCCCAGCAGGATCACTCTATTGTTGCTGGATTTTTGTAGGGAGTTACCCTGTTAGGTTCTCTGGGGCTGCCCCAGCCAGTGAGTTCTAGTTGTGAAAGCAGCTCTGGAGTGTGACAAACTCGGATTCAGTAACAGGGTGGGAGGTGGTGCACACGGTTCTTGGAGTGCCTGGTGCCCAGTGACTTTGCACAGAGAGCTCAAGGCTCCAGTAGCCTCTTTCCAGAAGAAGGGATCTGCGTAGAGGCAGGGAGGGCTCTGGAGGTCATGTAGCTACCAGAGTCCCTGGCCAGATGAGTGGGCTTGTGTGGAGGGAGGGAGGGTACTGGAGGGAGGATGTAGGGTTGTGCGGCTCTCGCAGTTCCTGGTCAGGGCATGTGGAGGCCCATTGGGCTTGGGTCATGGGTTGGGGGTCACAGCACAGCTCTTATGAAGGTCTGGGTAGTGCCAAGGCCAGGAGTTTGAGATTACTATGAGCTGTGACCCCACAGCACTCTACCCAGAGCAATAGCCCGAGGCTCCATTGTACCCAAACTCGTCTCACTCTTCCCCTGAGGTTTAAGGCTGTAAGGCAGCTCAGTCCCTGCCTTTAGGCTGCTCAGTTTCTAGGTTACTAGCTCCTGCCCGATCCTTGCTCTGCGACCCTGACGGTGGAGCTTACCAGGTCAGTTCTCTCACAAGGGGTTCCTGCAGCCCACAGCTGAACATTATTAGCTCCGTCTGGCTTAGTGGCTCAGTCTGGGGCCCTAGAAAATGCCCAAAGTTCTCAGTACTTCTGCTCAAGCTCTCCCCAAGGCAGTTCAACTGAGTGCCAAGTCCAAAAACACCAAAACAGTTCATAGGTAAGGCCTTTTCAGTTTGCAGTCTCACTGCTGCTTGTACTTACAGCTGCCGGCGGGATTAGGGCGATTGAACACACGCAACCACTTGCCAGTTTTCCACTGTTTTTGTCCTCCTTTTGGGGTCCAGCAGTCCCTTGCTGACTCCCTGGTTCATCTGAATCATGATTCCAGGCTTTTATTTCTGCTAAACTAGGCTATTGAGCAACAGAAGATGCTGCCCCCTCCTCTGGGTCCTCTACCTCCTTTTTTATGTCCTCCTTTTTCTGGCTATGATTTTACTGAGATTTTTTGCATCTATATTCATTAGTGAAATTGGTCTGTATTTCTCCTTTTTGGTTGGGTCCTTTTCTGGTTTTGAGTCAGGGTGATGTTTGTTTTGTAGAACATTTGAGGGAATAGTTTCTTCCATATTAATGCTTTGGAATAGTTTCTGCAGTATAGCTATAAGGTCTTCTTTGGAGGTTTGATAGAATTCTGGCATGAAGACATTGGGTCCAGGGATTTTTTTTAATGGAATATTTTTAATTGTTTCTTTGATCTCAGTGCTTGATATTGCTCTGTTCAAGAGATTTATTTTTTCCTCATTAAGTCTAGGGAGATGGTGTAATTCCAGGTATTGGTTCATTTTTTTCATATCATCAAATTCCTGGGCATAGAGTTTCTTATAGTAATGAGAAATAATCTCTTGTATCTCTGTGGTAGTGATATTATTTACTTTTTTTTGTTTCTGATTGAGGTTATTAGAAATTTTACTTTTCTGTTTCTAGTTAACCTGGGCAATGATTTGTTGATTTTATTTACCTTTTCAGATAACAAATATTTTGTTTCCTCAATTTTCTGAATGATTCATTTGTTTTCAATTTCAACTATTTCTGATTTAATTTTGGTTATTTCTTTTCTTCTCCTAGGTTTGGGAGTAGATTGTTCTCTTTTTTCCATTTCCTTAAGATGATTCAGTAGCTTGACTTATGCTTTCTTTCTGATTTTTGGATATAGGCATCTAATGTGATAAACTTCCTTTTTAAGACTACTTTTGCAGTATTCCATAGTTTTTTTGTAACTTGTGTTTTCATTGTTGAGGACAATGTTTGAGGAATCTAACAATTTCCTCTTCCATGACCCAACTGTTATTCAGCATAAGGTTGAATGAATGTGGGGGTAAAAATTTTGTTGGAGTAGTGTTCTACCTTAATTGACTTGTGGTCTGAGAAGATAGAAGGTATAATTTCAATTCTTTAAATTTTGCTGAGGTTTGATTTGTTTCCTACCTATAATATGATCTATTTTGAAGTATGTTCCATGGACTGATAAAAAGAACATATATTCCTTAGTTTGTGGATGGTGTGTTCTGCATATGTCTATTAAATCTATTTGTTCTAGGGTTACATTTAAGTCCCTTGTATCTTTGTTTAGTTTCTGTTTAAAGGATCTGTTCATTTCAACCAGAGGGGCGTTAAAGTCCTCTACTATTTTGGTGGTATGGGATATCATGTTACTCAATCAAGGTCTATTTCATAAATCTGGCAGCATTTAAGTGGGTTGCATAAATATTTAGAATTGAAATGTCCTCTTGTTGTATTGTTTCTTTGACCAGAATGAACTGATTCTCAAACAAATTCTCTCTTACTCCATTGTTCTAGTAGGCCTTTCAGCATTATTCTAGTAGGCCTTTCAATGATTACAAGAGCCCAACTAAGATGAAGAAGGCAACCTGCTTTACCGTCTTTTAATTCAAATATTAATCTCACAAAAAATGCCCTAATAAGCGCACAGAAAATAATGTTTAATCAAATACCTGGGCACCAAGAGACCTAGTCAAGAAGATACACAAAATTAATGATAACAGATTCTTTTCTTATTTTCAGTTCCATTATATCTTTTGTGACATTTCCATAGGATTTTAGAAGGGAGAGGAAGTAATCATAGTCCATCCTTTTGAACCAGAATTATTGCCAGATACTCCAGGGGTCACAAACATGATTATTTATTCTTCTGGATACTGTCTGTTGGTGTTCAGCACATTCTTCCCTCTACTTCTGTGCTCTTCTCTGTATTGAAGCAGCTGGAATCCTGGAGACTGCATTCCTCAAACTCTCTTAGTGGCTGGTTCCTATTAAGTTCTGCAAGTAGGAAGTATTTCTGTGGGGTTGCAAGGACACAAAAGGAAGATGTGTTTGTGTTTCTGGATCCATCAGAGGCAGTTGCAAAACTTGTAGGTGACTGAAGGTCACTGTAACCTCCAGCACTGTCTTTACATCTTGGAATAGCAAGAGACAGTAGTGGGAATGACAGATGACTATGAATTCCTGTAGCATTAATAGTAAGCTCAAGAGCAAATGCTTATTTCTGGACTCTTTTTCTCCTTTATTCTTCCAACCAACCAAAAGCTTAGTAACCGATATCTTGTATTAAACTCACTTTGACTAGAAATATTCAGAGCATTTGTGTTTTTTTGAGAATACTCAGGCTTGCTATAGTTATATCCTTTTCCTTTCTTTGAGATGATGTGATACATTTTTAAAACATCAGCTAAAGGGAAAAATTAAAATTTTTTTTTTGAGACAGAGTCTCATTTTGTTACCCTTGGTAAAGTGCTGTGGCATCACAGCTTGCAGCAACCTCAAACTCTTGGGCTTAAGTGATTCTCTTGCCTCAGCCTCATCTGTCACAATCCTCATCTTTTTTTTTTTTTTTTTTTTTTTCTTTTTTAGAGATGAGGTCTTGCTCTAGCTTAGGCTGCTCTTAAACTCCTACGTTTAGGCAATCCACCCACTTCAGCCTGCTAGAGTTCTAGGATTACAGCCATGAGCCACCGCACCTGGCCTTAAGGGAAAAATTAAAAGTAAGTGATGGTTTTTAACTTTTATTCATTGCTTGCTTCTTTCTACTTACAATAAATACTGAGGTAAATATTACTGTACCTGTTCTATGAAAATAACACAGGTTTGAATATATTTATTTGACTGAAATCTCACAGTAAAAACTGATTTGCAAATTGGATTCTACTCTTTTCACCTGAGAAAATAATATTGAGGCTTGATACAAATCTTAAAAGGAGATGGTATATATATATATATATATATATATATATATATATATATAGAAGAGCCCTTTATATTTAACCTTTCTTTGTCAAATGAGAAGACTTCTAACCACTTTATAGTCTTAGACATTGGAGAAATTATTGAACTTTGATTAAAATATCTCAGAATAAAAGCTTCAGCAGAGCTCTTGAAGACAAACAATTCTGGTGATAGATAAGCTGATTATTATAATAGCTTTTAGTTATTAATATTTTAATAGTATAGTTTCTATTTTTATGGTCAGAATATCAGATTGAAAAATTAAAACCTTTTCCTAGATGATTTTGCTATTTCTGTTAAAATATTAAGAAAGAGGGGGAATGGAGTCCTCTTCTACATCACACAGTAGCACCCCTGTATGCAACTGAAATTAGAAAAGAAGGTGTCACCAGCTCATATTTTGCAGGTAATAAAGACAAGACTAAGAAGTCACTATGCCAAGCTAGGATGGTACTTACAATTGAATATCTCTCATCAACAAGAGAGGAAAGAGATCAGCTTAGGGAAGGTTATTCCTTGAAAAGATTTTTGGAAAAGTAAATTCCAGGAAATACCAAGAACATCTGCCAGTTCCCAGTATTTAATGTGCCAAATTTTATAGATTATTAGCTTCTCTTTAGATTGCAATATGCCAGCAATTTCTTTCTTAAGTAAAGAGATCTTATAAGTGTTAAAAAGGATAGCACATTTTAGACATTGGTATACCTGGAACATGTGTCTGCTTCCCTCTGCAGCCATATAACTCAGGTGTAATAGAAATTGTACTGTACTTAGGAATCTAGTAACTTTCTAAAAATGACCAGTTGCTATTTCTCTGCTCTTTGGCAATTTTTCCCTCATAGGTGTGAAGGAGCCCAAGTTAACTAACTAAAAAAGTATAGCGAGCACACACTGCTGTGCTCTGAGAACTCTAGGTCCCTGGAGCCTTGGGGGTGACTCTGGACTGTATGGATCTTCTACTTCCAAATGGGTCATACCCTACTATTTGCCATTCCATTTAAGTTTTAATGTGGTGTCATGTGTCTTTTTGTTTTACCCAGAAGGAAAAGGGAAATGCTTTCTTCTGAGACAACTAATAAAGCCCCCATGATGAGTTTGTATTATATGCATGCGAGCAATGGCCACATGCCACCTCAGTAGAGTTTACCTTATTTGAATAAGCCTGAATTTACAAAGTCACAAGTACTAGAACATACCCTGATGGTTTTAATTTTGACAAAAAATAATTTAGCAAAAGATTAAAGCTCAAATTAAGTGACTTTAATTTTGAAGTTTAAATTACACTTTACAGAATTGTAGGATCACCAGTGCTAGAAATAGGAGGAATCTAATAGTTCTATTACATTGGTAGTATTAGCAAAAACAATTAGGAAAAAAGGAGGAAATGCAAAGACTATTTTTAGTAATGGGCCATTTACCAAGCTTGTTTCTTTATTTTTTTTTTTAAATTGAAGCAGGGACACTGAGGTTCAATATGCATCTGGATCAATGCATTTATCTGGCCCTCATGGAGTTTTCTCTGACATTAATGTAATAGTTTTTTTGTTTGTTTGTTTGTTTGTTTTGTTTTGTTTTGTTTTGTTTTGTTTTTTGCAGGTTTTGGCCAGGGTCAGGTTTGAACATGCCACCTCCAGTATTGGGGGCTGGCACTCTACTCCTTTGAGCCATAGGTGCTTCCCTTAATGTAATAGTTTTTAAACCTGAAGCCTTAATTTGCTAGGGAAACTCTTATTTGAACACAATGTGCTTAGTTAATAATACATACTTCACAGGAATCTTCTCCAGCTATAATTAGTCAGACCTATGCAAAATCTGCTCTTTTTAAATGGCAAAATTCTTGTAAGAAGGTAGTGAGAACAGACAACCATAAATGGCTGGGATACCTAAGAGATTCTATATTAAAAGCAGAGTGATAGAGCTGGACACTTTCTGAAAAGTCATTTATTATGATACCTTCGTTTTGGAGATACAATGTTTAAAATTCCAATTTGTAACAGCAGAGTTGCATCTTACAGTACATTTTGAAATTAGTTCATAATTTAGTGTTTATGTGGTTGTTCATGTGGCCAGTGGTGGGGACGGTTCTTTAGAATTTGGGATGAGGAGGCATGGAAACTCCCAAAGATGACTGTCCAATGCAGAGTGAGTGCTAAACATTAATCAGCCTCACTCTGCTCCTCACTTCTGGCTGCTGAAGCAAAAGCACACATTTAGTGTACAAAGACCTAAGTTTGTAAAAAATATGTCTTAATGTCCCTTGTATAAGAATTAGAAGCTCTGAGTATAGCATACATTTTCTTCGTTCAAAATCAAGACACATGCTGTGAAGTATGTGAGTATATTTAAGGCTATAATAAGACCATAGTCTGAAGCAGAACTTTCCTCTACAGCTGAAGACAGAGAACTTGCTTTAATGTAGAAACAGTTTTTTGATTCCCATTGAACTCAATCTGAGGAATTCAGAAAAAAAATCTGATAAGAATGAAAATCAGTGTGTCTAACTGTTTATAAAACCAATGTATGGTGCCCCATGATCGCATTAATGTACATGGCTATGATTTAATAATAATAATAAAAAAAGAATGGAAATCAGAGGATGTGACCCTTTTGGCTCTTATATTCCCTATAACCAACTATGGTCTACAGTGGAGGAAGTCTCTTATGACCATTAATCCTGGGGAGTAGAATCAGAGTGGACTCCACACTAAGGTGAAATAATTAAGGCACTAACCTTGAGAGAAAAACTGAAAGGGGCACCAGAAAAACTGAGTACTGGATATAAGTAATATTTTGATACTATATTTAAAATATATATATTAATAAAAAAACTTATATTGAACAAAATATGAATGTTTTGATAAAAACAGGATCGAATTTTGCACTTGCTTAAGTTGATCTCATTCGTTTCACCCCAATTCTGGCCTTGCCATATCCTGTCTTTATTTAATAATTTAATATTTTATTCATCATGGATTGTATATGTTATTTTTTAAAAATGCATTTAAATATTTTATTTCTTGACTAATTAATTTGATCACTGCTTAAATTTTGTGCTGGGGTATTTTACACTGCTCACCCTCGTCCTGGGCCTGACGAATCTAGTGCTTGACTTATAACAGTTAAATAAAATCAAGAATTGTAAAGGATTGATTTTATGGTGAATAAATTAATGAATAAAAATTTGATCACTATAAGAGTATTTTCTGTTTCTGTTTCTAACAGCCTCTCTGCAAACTCCTCATTGGAGAAGACAGACATACAGGATGTGTTTCATCCAGAGTCATTTTGTCAGATTCATCTTTCTCCATATTTTAAAATAACAAAATGCATATTAAAAACTTTAATTTTTCTATTTCTTACATCATTTCATTATAATTAATTAATTACCTTCAGAATATTAAAGTCATGTATGGGCATTTTCATTCCAAACACAATGCACCTTAGCATATTTTACTTTATTCTCACCTGGGAGGTGTTAGAAAGCCTAGTTCACCAAACATGCTCAAATAATGATCTCTTAAAGCAGGGGTCCTCAAACTTTTTAAACAGGGGGCCAGTTCATTGTCCCTCAGACCATTGGAGGGCTGGACTATAGTTAAAAAAAAAACAACTATGAACAAATTCCTATGCACACTGCACATATCTTATTTTGAAGTAAAAAACAAAACAAAACAGGAACAAATACAATATTTAAAATGAAGAACAATAAAGTTAAATCAATAAACTTACCAGTATTTCAATGGGAACCATGGGCCTGCTTTTGGCTAATGAGATGGTCAATGTCCAGTTTCATATTTGTCACTGCTAGTCGTAACAAGTGATGCACGTGTGCATCAGTTAGTCTAGATCTGGTTGGAGATTTCAGATGTTTCATTCTGGAAAAAGTCTGCTCTCAGACATAAGTTCTGCCAAAGATGGTTGCCATTTTGAGTGCATGGTTCCTGAGATTAGGATATGTCTCAGAGAGGAGAGATGCATAGAAATTAGGAAGGCTGATTGACTTGAATGCGTCTTTCAGAGAGTCACAATTCTGCAGTTCAGCCAGTTCCATTTGGTAAATCATATCCATATTTTCAATGTCAATAGAAAATGGGTTATGGAAAAGCTGTATGTCCTGTTCATGGAGATGAAGCTCTTTAAATTTAAATTGGAACTCCTTTTGCAACTTTTCCAGTGAATCCACACGTTTTATTTGGGAATGCAACCAATGGATTTTCTGCTAATAGATTTTGAGTTGTGGGGAGATGACAGAAATTTTCCTCCTTCACATGTTTGATGAGGAGTCCTAATTTTACTTCAAATGCTTTCACATGTGATTGCATATCACAGATGAGCTTCCCCTTTCCTTGAAGTTGCACATTGAAACTGTTGAGTAGCTCTGTTACCTCTGTCAGAAAGGCAAGGTGCCATTTCCATTCTGTATCATTGAGCTCTGGTACTTCCTTGTTTTTTGAAAGCAGAAAAACTGTAATCTGTGGAAGTAAGTCATAGAAATGTTTCAAAACTCTCCCTTGACTCAGCCAACAGACTTCTGTGTGGTATGGGACATCGACACAGGCAACATTTAGCTAAGACAGAAATTCCTGAAATTGTCTGTGGTTTAGTGCATTACCTCTAATGAAGTTAACACAAGATACCACAGTTTTCATAACAGAGTCCCACTTCAGTGATTTACTACAGAGCGCTTGTTGGTGGATGAGCCAGTGATGG
>CAUYPK010003122.1:0-16365 GCA_963574355.1 Loris lydekkerianus
GTTTATCTATTTTATTGATCTTTTCAAAGAACCAACTTTTGGATTTATTGATCTGTTGTATAATTCTTTTGTTTTCAATTTCATTTAATTCTGCTCTGATTTTGGTCATTTCCTTTCTTCTGCTGGGTTTGGGGTTGAAGAGAAACTTACATTAAAATAATCCTTTTGAAACATAAATTCCAGCATGTCCTCCCACTGTGAAGAATTGGAAGTGGCTATCTGTGATCTACCCCATGTACTGAAGTCTCAGGCTGGGCTGTGAGAACCTTCTTAATCTCTGGTCTTCCTACTTATGGAAATACTCCCACTATTTTTTTCACCCTTTGCCGGACTCAGGTGGACCTCTTTTCTTTCCTTCAGAATATCTCACGCTCTCCTGGTTTCTCGGGCCTGAAATCATCTCCTTTTTTGCTTTAATCCACATCTTCTATATTTCTTGCCAAGCCTACTCCACTTCGAGTCCTTCTTTGACTAGCCCGGCATTCAGTGAGCTGTTTCGTGATCGACCTTGTATCAATGCTGCCACGTTTTCCTTCTTCATGTGGCTATGAACATCTTAGTGCCTTAACGAGATTATGAACTTTTTGAGACAAGGAAACATAATTTCTATTTCTTTGTACTTCTGTAGCATCTCATGTATGTGAAAATTATAAACACGTACTTATTGGTTCTTTAAAGTATGCTTTGTATTGCTGGTATTGAGAAAAATTGATACTCGTTTAGGAGTCAAGGTATCTCATGGTTAAAGTAGATGGGGTGGAACATTGTTTCAATTAAAGTTAAGTTAAAATACAGCAACTTTTTTATATGCCGGGGCTATGGATTTGTCTAACCCTGACTCTAGGTTATTAATTTGCAAATACCAAATACCCATGGAGCACATAGTATGCACAAAATTGTTACTAGATGGTAAGGATACAATGTTAAGTAAAAATAGTCAATTCTCTGTCCTCTCAGAGCTTATACTGTACCCTGAGGGACTAAAATTATCTAATTCTTCAGAGAAATGTACAGTTGCAATTCTCAAAAGGACGTTAAAACCAATGGGATTTTGCCTAATGACTAAATGGATTTGGCCTAGTTAAGAAAATCTGAGAAGGCCTAGTTAAGAAAACTTTCCTAGGAGAAGAAATTAAAGAATGGATCAAAAATTAACTAAGTGACAAGAAGAGATACGTCCAAGCTAGGCAGAGAGAATGCTATTCATAGAAATGTTATCAACAAAATGAAGTATTGCAGAGGAGTTTCACAGCACCTGTCATCCTACCTGTCGTGAGGCCCACAGTCCTGGATTCCTGCTGACTGATAGCTCTGAAAGTGAAGTTCAAGGCTCAGGTGTTTTGAGACTTGGGCACTGAGTTTGAATCGCTTATCTTAGTTTTTCTATGAGGTTAAGGAGAAGATAAATATTTGACTAGTGAAAATGAAGCAGACCAGAGAAGTAAGAGACAAATTGAGGATTAGATAATTTTACACAGACAAGGTGGCAGGATTTCCTGGATTTGCTGTTGGATAACGTAGCTGTACTCCCCTTCCACTCTGATGAGAAGAAGAGCATTTCCATTCATCACGTGTTAAGACTGACAGGAGTGAGTGGATCTTCGCACACAGGTCAGACAAGGGGTCTGACAACGTACTGTCTCTGAGTCTGAAACACCTGAACTTGAATCCTGGTGCTGCTATCAGGTGCTTCTCCATGTGAAAATAGAAACAGTATTAAGAGGATTAATTGAGTTACTATTAATATTAAATAATTTGTGTAAAGAGCCAGCGCAATTCCTTGAACACAGACATTTCTGCCATTATTTTTGTGGGCACACTCTTTCTCTTCTGTTTAAACCCTTATTCCTTTTTTTTCTCATTGTTAAAATACTTTTAAAATGTGATGTGACCTAAAGCAGAGAAAGAAAACTTGGCAGACACCCTGATTAGTTCAGTATCTTCATTGCTTTTCACCAACTTGCAATGCTGAATTTTAGTTTTTTCTTCTCCGGTTTATTAAGCAACCCTGACAAAGATTGTATATATTCAAGGTGTACAATATTCTGTTTCAATATGTGTACACACTGTGAAACAATCACCACAACAATTCCTTTAGCATACGCCTTGCCTCACACAGTCAGGGTTTAACTTTTTAGTATGTATGGTGAGAATACATAATATCGACTCTCTTAACAAATTTCAAGTGTACAATATACATTATTATTATTATTAACTATAGTCACTATGCTCCAGAGCTTATGCACCCTTTGACTAACAGCTCCCCTTTCCCCTCCCCCGACCTCTGGTAACTACTCCTCTGTTCTGTTTCCATGAGGTCAAGTTTGTTAGATTCCACATATAAGTGAGATGAAGCAGATTTTGTTTTCCTGTGTCTTGCTTATTTTACATAACATAATGTCCTTCAGGTTCATCCACATTTCTTCTTTCTAAAGAATGAAAATTGAACTCTTAGAATCAGATGAACTTGGGTTAAAATGCTAGCTTTCTCGGTAACTAGCTTTGAGACTGTTAGCCAGAACTTTCAGCTTCATCATCTATTAAATATGGTTGATAAGAATTCCCTCATCAAGTTATTCTCTTAACATAGCGCCTGGCATATAATCAATACATGATAAATGCAGGTTAGTTTCGTTCATATACTGGAAATAAATCAAACTTGAAGTTAAGCTTTATCAAATGTTACTGTCTGTTAAACTTTTCTGCCAACAGCCAATGATTTCTTTGATCAGTTTTAAAAACCTGGCCTTCGCCTAAGTGTAGGACATGGTCAACGTGCAGGAGGAATTGCTGTGGATGTGGAAATAGTGTTCATGCATGGGTGTGGAAAAGGACACCAGCTGCATGGAAGGGTTGCTTAATCCAACAGAGGGAAGATCTGAGTAGACTCTGTGGGTTGGCAGAGCCAGGTCTCTTGCTGTGCTGGCATCGTGTATTATGTACATAATAAGAATGAACTCCTCAATTGGATGAATTCATGTTTTCTCCGAGATTCGACTCAGGATGTGCAGAGCATAGTATGGATTTGCTTTTTGTTTGAGATCAGAAACTAGCTTCCTTGCTGATGTTGCTATAAACAAAAATGAATCTTTGATATGCTCTCAGATCTCAAGGCAAAGGCCTCTATGGAATTTGTGAACAAATAAAAGTGACATATAATTTTCACAGCAGTGGCAAGCTATACCATAAGTGGACTATTGCAAAAAGACCACGTGAGCCTCTAAGTTTATTCTGATTAGAAATTCAATTTGTGTCTTTCCAAAGCCTCTGATGACTTTTTTTTTTTTTTTAAATTACATGGTTGGAGATACTGTTGCCATTGAGAAGCCCTTCTTTCCTCAGTCTCATTACATTGGCTCAAATGATTTGGGCTGGGAACTTGGTGCTTGATTCTTTCTTACTGATGTTCACTGGCTTGTTATAAATGGGACCTGGAAAATAGAGCAACTATAAATGGAGTCAAAACAAAAAGAGGGACCTGTTATTTTGGGCAATGTTTTGACATTGGTAATGTAGCTAAAGTCAGATAGAAATCGTAAGGCAATTAATGAAACATAATTTTTTAATCATTCAAAAACCATGCCATGTATATCATTTAAGAAAAACATGCAGGCTCAGCACCTGTAGCTCAAAAGGCTAGGGCACCAGCCATAGCTGGAGGGTTAGAAACCAGCCCGGGCCCGCCAAACGACAACAACTCCAAAGAAATAGCCAGGTGTTGTGGCGGGTCCCTGTAATCTCAGCTTCTTGGGAGGCTGAGGCAAGAGAATCGCTTAAGCCCAAGAGTTGGAGGTTGCTGTGAGATGTGACGCCACAGCACTCTACCCAGGGCAACAGCTTGAGGCTCTGTCTCCAAAAAAAAAAAAAAAAAAAAAAAATGAAAATAAGAAATATGTTTTCAGATATTGTATGGGTCATCCCTTCCTTGTTCTATAAATCTGATGTGGATTTCTGTTTTTACCCAAAAACAGTTTTAGAAAATTCTTGTCATTCAAAAATTAATGTTTTTTTGTTTGTTTGTTTTTGTGGGTTTTGGCTGGGGCTGGGTTTGAACCCACCACCTCTGGCATTGGGGCCGGTGCCCTACTCCTTTGAGCCATAGGTGCTGCCCCCAAATTAATGGTTTTATATTCAACCTAAACCATATTTCTTAATTGTGGATAATCCTTGGGAAAATAAAGCATATGCACATTTTTTGGTCAACTTTCTAAGTTAGATCCATTATATCTGTAGTCACAAAAATTTTGCAGAAGAAATCTTTGAGATCATAGTTTTTGTTTCCATAGTATCTCATGTGTTAAGGAGTACTTGAACACGAATTTCTTATTTTTTTTTAAAGAGTTATCCCTATACATTGCTGGTGAAAGAAAGATTAGAATTCAAATGAGGAGTCCTTAGTTCTGAGTTAACCTCTGAAACTAACTGGTTTCATGATCTTGACTGAATCTTTTCAGCCAGGTGGGATTACACTGTTGAGAGAATAGACTCAATAACTCTAAGTTCAGACTACTTTTCTTGTTGATGGTCCACAGACTTTAGCTGTTCAAGACAAATTTTTCTAGGTGAGGAACCTAAAAATATAATCCATGTTTTCTGACCTTAGTTTTAGTGCTATTTTCACAACACAAACACAAAGTATGAAGATCACAGATAACTAAGTGAGAAATTCCTTTATTGAAAAATGAAAGATCATGAGAGATGTAAACATAGGAGTATTTTATTTATTTATTTATTTATTTATTTATTTATTTATTTATTTATTGGCAGTTTTGGCCAGGGCTGGGCTTGAACCTGCCGCCCACGGCATATGGGGCCAGGCCGGCACCCTACTCCTTGAGCCACAGGTGCCGCCCTTCATAGTAGTATTGTTGTGGAATTCTGCATAGATTTGGTATTAAACCATGGTTTGAGGACATCAAAAAAAGAAGTAATCACCAGCCTATAGTCCCTGAGGGCCAATTTTATCAAACTCATTTAATGTTTTGGTAGGGTTACGAAATGGAAATGGTAAATTAGAAACTACTTTCTCTGTGCCATAATTTGATTTTACGGAGGCATTTTGCAGTGTATCATGATGTTTCTGTTGCACAGAAGAGGCTGCCTCCAACTTAAAGAGCATTTCTTTGGCGTATTGCTCACAGTTTATCGAACATGAAATCGTTCTAATTGTACTGCTCACAGGTCTGAGTTTTAGAGCTTCTTGATTCAATTGTTGAAGTTTGTTCTTTCTCCTTTTCTGAAAAATTATTTTCAAGGTGAATGTCTTTGTTTTCAAGTAAATGGTCTTCATGCCTTATTTGTGATATCATTAGATCATCATAATCATTTTCCTTCATATTCTTGCAGAGGAATTTTAAGGCCATATCCATAGCAACTGGTAAGTTTGTTTTTTGTTTGTTTGTTTTTGTTTTTTAAGAATTAGAAATCTCTCGCTGTGTTTTAAGGCAGTATGCAATCAGTTTCTAACATCTACAGATATAACCATTTTCTCTCATTCCTTCTGATTAGTGTGTTTTATTTTTCCTAATTCTTATACTACAGTCAGTAATCATGCTTCCAATAAAATGCTCAATGACATTATAACTTGGTATAATTATCAATGAAATAACATGCTCAGATCATATCAATTAGTAACAGTCTTTCTGTGAATGAGATCACAGGTGGGAAATTTTCTAGCATTAAGTTGCATTTCTGCTCGGTCTGACAGGCAAAGCCTTCTGTAGTCACATTTCAATGAGTTTTGTCCCTTTTCAACCCATTTTCCTTAAATGGATTATATCCATACACTGAATATTAACCAAGTTCACAGATAATACACAATCAAGAGGGGAGAGTGAACATATTGAAGTTTAGAATCTGATTTTCTAAATCAAGTTTGTTTAATGCTGTTTGTGGCAGGGACCAGGTGTGTGGGCAGGACTGCTGTGGGAGATTTTCTAGGTTCTGTCTGCAGACTCCCACTTTGGGAGGTTTTCTGCCAATAATCTCTACATTTTCTTTCAAGGGAGAATTTATAAATGCATAGTGTTTGTCTTTTCCACATTCACAAGATCCTGGTAGTCTGAAAATGTTGGCAGAAACCATGAACAAATTTAACAGAGAAGGATTTCAAATTCTAAATTAATATTTTAAAAATTTATGCAAACTATAGAATGGACCAAAAAACCTGTAAAAACAAAACTGGGTATTAAAGAACTAGGTTGCTTCATTAATATTCAGTGAAGACATGAGCCAATTAAGTAGTAAAATAATAATAAAATTCAAATTGCAACTGGACTCCAATCTGAGAGGTAATTCTATTTCTCATATGGGGGAAATACTGGGCAGATGTGTAAGTAAGAGATCTGACGTTCATGAGTAAGGACTGTGTTTATGTTTGAGGTCCTGTCTGAGTGTTTCACATAGAGTATTTCACATAAGCCTCCTGACAGCCCAAGCTGAAGCCTTCCCGCTCACTTCGGCCACAGCAGCTCTGCACTTTCCATTTTAATATGACCGTTTGAGGCATTATGGGTAGGTTGGGGTTGGAAGCAAGGAAATATCATAAACACCTGTCACAATTTCCTACGACTTTAACCGAACAGAAGAAAGGCTACTAAGCACAGCAGAAGCAGCTGGAACATATTCTTCTTAGCAAAGTATCTCAAGAATGGAAGAAAAAGTATCCAATGTACTCAGCCCTACTATGAAACTAATTGTAGCCCAAGAATATGGGGAAAGGGTATGGGGAAGGGAGGAGAGGAGGGAGGATAGGTGGAGGGAGGGTGATGGGTGGGATTACACCTACGGTGTATCTTACAAGGGTACGTGTGAAATTTACTAACTGTAGAATATAAATGTCTTAAGATAATAACTAAGAAAAGTGTGGTGAAGAATATGTTAACCAGTTAGATAAAAATATTTCAAATTGTACCCCACAATTGCATTAATGTACACAGCTATGATTTAATTAAAAAAATGGAAAAAAAAAAATGAAGCAGCAGCTACCTCCATACTACACGGAGGGGACGTTAGGAAAGTGACACTGGAAAGACTGTAAGTCACGGCCTGTGTATTATGAAGGCTTATATTGGCAATTTGAGAAGGTTTATACTAACAATTTGAGTTTTCTTTCAAAGAAAGCTTCTTTGTAAATATATAGCATATATTTATTATTTTATTAATAGCAAATTCAGCATTCAGAAGGCAATCATCTCATTTGTGGAGAGCAGAGATTACATCCTCACTCAAAACAAATTTTCTGTTCCAGATTTCCTATACTCCAATAAGCCCTTTCATCTCAGAGCTGTTATATTAATATAAAATTTATTTGAAAAAAGTTGACCACTGTTAAAAATTAGTTTTGAAAAATACTTTTCGGGTCTGTGCCATTCAGCTCTGGCTTCTGTGACAAAATACCACAGACTGGCTGGCTTAAATAATAGGAATGTATTTTTCACAATTCTGAGGCAAGAGTCCCAAATTAAGGCACTGGCCCACTGTACCCTTGAGAGTAGCCTTCTAAGAGAGCTTTGATTTTTCTTCATGTAACCCTACCATGGGGGTTCCCCTCCCTCGACCTCATCTAAACCTAATTATTTTGCATTTTTTTTAAACCGATAAGGACTTATTTCCATGACAGAAATATGTCAGCCAAGTCATAGTTTTTTAATAAAGGCATTGTACTTTTCACTAATTTTTTTCACCGTTCTGAGACTCAAGAGAATTCAGAATGGAAGATTCACAGTTAAAATGACATGAAATAGAACTGTGTCTCAACTCACAGCTCTTTAGCATCTGCAAAGCATACAGAAAACATATGCTTTGAATGCCAAAGAGAAAATTCAGTAAATAGGCCACCTATTCTCCAATTACCAGTAAGAGCTTTTATTATAGTACTATTTATACCAGAATTAATTTCATTCTTTTGTTTTTGTACCATGCTATCCAAATGGAGCATAAGCAATCTGCTAAACCATTGATTATCTGGAGGTTCACATCCCCTATAATTTATCTACTTGGCTTTTTGGGGAGTACCAAACAGAAGCACAAACAGAAAATGTCTGTGATCACCATCATTCAGCCCAAGGCCATTCTTTCTGGTTTCCATCTCTGCGATTGATTTTATTGGCTTTAAGAATTAAGTAGATACAGAGCTATTTCTTGAGAAAAATCCTTGTATAGCCTGTACACACTCATTTATAGTATTGTTGATTAAAAATGGAGACCAAGGCTAGATATTTGAATTTTTGGCCACAACTTCTTCTTTGCCACCCACATACAGAGGATTGCTTACACGTTCTGTATGCTTTTGTTCAATTTAGGAAAAAGGAGCTTGCTGTGAACAGATGAATTGCAAAACTCCTTTCCCCTGGGTTGACTACCAACTGCACATCTTGGAAACTGGAGGACTGGCTGGCTTTCAACCCTCACTAATCCTCAGCTTGCTAAACCTCTTCAAGGCAGAAACTCCAAAATCATATGTGGCAATACTTAGTATTATCAAAAATGTGAACTACACCTGATAATTAGGTTACTGACAATTTGAAAGTAATTAGAATCCCTTGAAATAGCATGGTTTTCAAAGTTAGAATTTGTATACATAGATTCTTCTGAAGAATCATTTTGAAACTCATGCTACTTGTAAACTAATAATATTTAAAAACATTTCAAATTTGCCCTTACATTGTGCCCATTAGGTGAGAGTTCACCAATCCCTGTCCCTCCTCTCCTTTTCACTCTCCTTTCTTTCCCTCCCAACTTGAATTTAATTATTTTTTCTCTCATGTGGGTGTGCAGTTGTTCATCTACTGGTTTCATATTAGTATTAAGTACATTAGATACTTGCTTTTCCATTCAGATGATACTTTACTAAGGAGAATGTTCTTTAACTCCATCTAGGTTAATACAAAAGATGCAAAGTCTCCATCTTTTGGCATGGCTGAATAGTATTCCATGTTATACATATACTAGAGTTTATTAATCCATGTACAAAAAGTGTAAAGGCACTGAGGGCTTCTCCACTTAAAGGCTGAAAGACTATTAAGAAATGAATTCATCTCCATCTTCTCCCCAATTTTGGGGGGGTCTCCCCTAATATGCATAGCCTGAGGATTTTCAGCAGCCCCCAGGGTGAAGGGCTCAACTTGAACCTTATCAATTGAAAACAATGTAACCTAAAAATTTGTACCCTCATATTAATTTGAAATAAAAATGGAAAAAAGAAGTAAATTAATGAGATGTAAGATAAATTCTTTCTCTATGTAAACAATATATAGCTGTGGAAAGGGAAAGAACGTTTGGAAGGATTATTAATAGAATCAACATTCTAATTTTATGCTTTGACATAGGAGATGTTGAAAAAAAATGGACACCTTCGCACTAGACTCTAATGTAAATTCCATATGCATCTTTGAATATGATTTTTGAAACCTATTATTTTAAGGAAATATTAACAATATCCTTCTGAGAAATAATTGGCTAATGACTTTTTTTAAAACCCATATCTAAATCCTTTTGACCAATAACTCTAAATGTAAGTGTCTCCCAATTATTCCTGTACAGTCAATATGGGAAGGAACTTTATTGCTTGTTTTATATGTGAATAAGGTCCAGGTTGTATGTACAGTTACAACATCATAATAAAATATGTGGGCTTCATCTGAAACCCTGGCAATTTTTTGTTTTGGTTGTTTTGGATTACAGCACCTTAGAGCACAAATTAACCAAAACATTTTAATGGTGTGTGTTAGTAGTATACAATCGAATGGTCTCAATAGATGTAGTGGCATAATATATCCTAATAGTTTCTGGGAGTCTAGCATTCTGATGATGCATTTATGTGGCTGTGATTGATACTTGGGCTGCAATCCTAGCTGAGTTTTTCAATTTCTTTATGTGTAATATATTAGAAGTTAACCAGAAAAGAAAAATAATTTAAAAATATATTAAGGCAAGGCATATCTTTGAAATATAAAATGGTAATTTGGTGTAATTATACATATCATCGAGATGAGGTGACATTGTAAGGCTCTGTACTCCTTATACTTTGTATGTGGAAATGAGCCCATTCAGATTAATCTGATTAGCCTTGCCAAAATGTGGAGAAATGTTTAATGAGTGTAGTTTTAAAAAGAACTGGTTCTGCCATGTTTGATTAAATTTCTAATTCATTAGAATGTGGTCGGGAAAAATCCTAGATATTTGAGATGAATTCTGCTTTAATTCCTATCTCTTCCACTTAATAGTTGTGAAATCTCTAGCAACTCTCTATTGTTACATATAAAATTAAAACAAGTAACCACTACTGAAAAGATTTCTGGGATGCAAGAAAGGAGTGTTTCCTGTCAGCCTTGTTAATTGTAAAGTGTGTTATAAGCCTTAGTAGTTATCTTCTCAAAACCCAATGCTGCTAAAATCATTCTATCATTGTTTGAGTATTAGGCCTATTGGAAGTACAATTAACTTTATATTTGTGTCACACACGGCTTTCTTTCACACCTTTGGGACATTTAAAATTTATTCCAGATAACTTTCCCTGAATTTTGGCAGGTCTAATCTATCTTCTTCTTACATGCATCAAAGAATTTTCTGTGTTGAACGTGTACACACGGGATGGTTGGTGCTATGGTTTGAATATGAACAAAACTCAGGGGCATTTAATTGCCGCTGGAACAGTATGAAGATGTGGGATTCTTAAGAAGTGATTAGGCCTCGAGGTCTTGACCATCATGACAGGATTAGTGCTGTTATTTCAGGAGTGGATTCCTGATGACAAGGATGAATATACCCCTACTTTCTCTCTCTCTTCAATTTACTATAATTTTCTTTCACTTTCTCTCATCCCCTCACTGTTTTCCTCCATGTTATGATGGAGTGAGAAGGTCTCCCCAATATCCCTTGATCTTGAACTTCCCAGCCTGCCGATCTGTGAGACAAATCTCTTCTCTTTAAAAATTACCCAGTCTATGATATTATATTCAAAGTAGCATAAAACCAACATTTGACTAAGATGTGCGACTGTCTTCCTACCCATTCCAGTGGGTGTTACCAACCAATAACTTGACTGTCACATGCTTTTGTATCATTTTGAGCTTTACATATATTACTTTGGTGGGTATTTTTTACTTTTTATACTAAGTAAACAGAATCTGTTGGCCTCACCACTATTTACTGCAGTGTCTTTTGCAGAGGTGTGTTATTGGCTGATGGAAATATTTTCAATCACTGATTTCAGAATATGGTTATATCCATGCATTAGCAACGACTCAGCAAGGCCCGGCCTGAAACTGCCTCTACCTAGATACAGCCAATGTGGTACCATGCCACTGGCCTGACCCTGTCACTCACCTCTTCCCTGCCTTCTTTCCCTGCCCCTTCTCCACAATAAAAAAATAAATAAATTAAAAAAAAAAAAAAAAAAAGAAATACAGAGATACAGTTTTAAAAAAAGAAGGGTAGGAAACCTCTTTTCATTCAAGTGTCAGAGGCTGCTGCTCTTGGGAGTTATGAGAGGGGGCAGTGGAAAAGGCAGGCGTTGGTGGAGGCCAAGCTGCACAGTGAGTGGATAAGAAATCAGGTGGGTCTGTGGGCGTGGGAATGGGGCAAAGTAGAGCTGCGACTTCCAGACTGGAAGCTTCTGGGGTGCTCTTGGGAGGTGAGCCAGGAAGTAGTTCTGTGCTTGCAGTCAGAGAATCAAAACCAATGCTGTCATGGATCCGAGGGGTTTCTGTGGGATGATGAGAGATCTCAAACAGTGTCAGTGAGCTTACAAGTAGACGATGGCTCTACCCTGGGTAATTGGGCTTTTTTTTTTTTTTTCATCCTAGAGTGTCCATATTTCGAATGTGTGGTTTCTTACCTTCCTGAGAAATACATTAAACATAGACAAAAAAAAATTACTTAACTCAAACATAAAATAAAAGAAAGTTTGTAAAACAGTTTTCAAGATAGGAACTGAAATGGGCTCCAGGGGAGTCCTGGGAGAAAGAGAGCTAACATGCCTTGAATTCACGTGAGCACCTGCTGGGCCCTGGATGTTTCCACATCCACAAAATAACCTTATTGTGGTGGAAGGTTCTTGTTATATAGATCTGAAAACTGAAGTGCAGAGAGAGCAAGCAACTTGCCTAAAGTCAGGGAATGACTATGTTAGGGAGCAGGTTTGAACTGTGGAGAATGGCCTCTCCTTTGAAAGGAGAGAATCCGCTTTTGTACATCTGACACTGACACTGTTAACATTATTAGAAGATGTAACGTACTTGGACTTAGGCAAAGGCATGTGATGTTTCCGTTGTCGCCTTATAGTAACCACTGGGGCCAGCATTTTACAAAACCTGCTTATTCCTCCTAGTCATGAAAACTTTGCTGGTGGAGGGGTAAGGGTTTTCCATCCCACTATCATTTGGAAAAATGTTCAAATGATAGTGGGCTCACCTCTTCCCAGAGGGAAATCTTTTGAATCTTTATGTTTTCATAGACTCACAGAACTTCAGAGCTGAAGAGAACTTTAAGATAGATATTTTTCTGCATTGCTCAATTTAGATTAGGGAAAGGCCAGGGCAGGAGTTCACTTGCAGCCCTCCCATCCTCCTGCACTCAGTATTTTCCTGTCTGCAGTGTTGGGTACATGATTAAGCTATTTAACCAATTCCTGAATTTGTAATTTATGAAACCAGGAAAAGGGCATTTATCATTTGAATCATCCCAGAAGTATGCATCAGAGTTAGGGAGAGAAAATGTCTTCTGAAAATACTGTTCTAGGTTATTTAAGGTGACTACATGTCCTTGCTTTGGAGAGACTTGTACATGCATTGCAAAGCCCTGGACTGAGTTCTCCCAGCCTTAGTGAACTCAGAAGCACAGACCCCAGAGGTTCTGCTTGATGGTTCCTGTCAAGGATAAAACTGAAAATAAGAAGCCTTTGGCTGCTGGCTGTAAGATACACTTGCTTAAGTAGTCTGCCAAAAACCGTGGGTCATATGAAAAGCCATGTGACTAACCAGAAATAATTGGAGCTTAGAAGATGCCAGGGTCGATGAGTAAGATTGCTTTCACCATGGCATCTAGTTAAAGCAAATTCACCCACTCACAAGTTCTAAAGTCCCATTATCTTTTACCCTGGAACATTTAACTTGTCCTGATGTGACAAATTAAGTGATTTTATTAACATTGAAATCTCAGCCTTTATTGACTACAACTAGCTGTTCATGTACTTCTGCTTTATTATTAATTTATTCATTTATTCAACATATCTTTAAAACCTACTGTGTGCCACGTGTGGCAGAAGAAGCAAACGAATGACAGTTTTCATATAACTTTTTCTGATTCCTCCAGTGTACTTATCTTTCTCTAAAACCCAGTAGCTCTTTGGTTACATGTTGCTTTGTACTGTAGCAACTTACCTTACTGTTCAGAAATAAGACAATAATTGCTTCACAAAATTTTATATGTACCGTGATACCTAAAGTATTCTTGGCATAGAGTATTTTCTCAGAATTGTGGAAGAAAGGACTAAATATTTGTTGAACTGGGCAAGAAATTGATGTGGTTTTGGCTAAGTTGTGCTGCTATAACAAACAACCCCCAGATTCCAGTGACGTCAACTGATGACATATTTCTCATCTGTGTTAATGTCCACTGTGAGTTAGGGGTAGCTTGCTCCCCATGGTCTTCATTCTGGGATCTTAGAAGAAGCAGCAGCAGCCACTAATTGGGACAAGCTGTCTCATGAGGGCAACAAGAGAGATGCAGAAACATGACAGATCAGAAGTGATATACATCACTTTTGCTCAAATTTCACTGGCTAAATTCAGTCATACACCCAAATTTGCCGCAGAGCAGGGGAAGACAAACATAATTCTCCCATGAGGAAGGCAGTAACTATTTAGGAAGAATAATATAATCTATAGAAGTCATCCCTATTTTTAAGGAATTTAAACTATTGATGAGGAAGCAAGCTATACACAAATAACTATAATTTTAAAAATGAGGTGCAAGAGGAAATAGAGGTTCCTTTTTTATTTTTATTTTTATTTATTTTATTTATTTATTTTGCAGTTTTTGGCCAGGGCCAGTACCTCTGGTATATGGGGCCAGCACACTACTCCTTTGAGCCAGAGGCACCGCCCTATTTTTATTTTTATTTTTATTGTTCTATTAAATCATAGCTGTGTATAATAATGCGTTTATGGGGTACAATGTGCTGGTTTTATATACAATTTGAAATACTTACAAGAAATTATTTAACATAGCCTTCACCACAATTTCTTAATTATTGCGTTAAGACGTTTATACTCTACACTTAGTAGATTTGACATGTATCCTTATAAAATGCACCAACCAATTACCCTCCCTCCTCTTGTAAGTAGAGATTTCTTTTGGGGTCTATCTCTTTCTGTAGCTCTGATGATATTCACTTTATATATCTGCACACTCCAGTGTTGGGTGCATGGATATTTAGGATTGTTACATCTTTTTGCCAAATTGACCTACTTCTCATTTTATATGATTTTCTTTTCTTTTTTCTTCTTTTTCATCTAATCCTAGCTACTCCAGCTCTTTTTTGATTTCCATTTTCATAGAATACCTACTTTCATCCCTTTATTCTCATTTTCTGTGTGTCTTCATAGGTGAAGTGTGTTTCTGGTATACAACATATAGCTGACTCTTGTTTTTTCATCCATTCAGCCATCCTGTCTTTTGATGGGAGAGCTTAGTCTATTCACATTCAGTTTTATTATTGATAGGTAAGGACTTATTCCTGCCATGCTGTTCATGGTTTCTGGTTGTTTTATGATCCTCCCTCCTTCCCTTCCTTCCTTCTTTCCTTCTTGTCTTTCTTTGTTCAAAATGATTTTCTCTGTTAGTGTGTTTTTATTTCTTGCTTTTTACTTTTTGTCTATCTGTTTTAGTTTTTTTGATTTGATATTACCATGAGGCTTTAAAAAACCTTTTGCAACCAATTATTTAAAGCATATCACAACTTTGCTTACAAACAAATACATATAACTCCATCTCTGCCCCTGCTTTTTGACTTTTTATTGTTTCTGTTTATATGTTTTTATACTATTTATGTCTCAAAAAGTTGTAGACATTTTTGATAGGCTTATCTTTTAGTTTTCCTACTCAAGATGTAAGTAGTTTATGCACATTGATTTATGCACAAGAGTGTACTCCACATTTGTGTAGTTACTGTTACCAGTGAGTTGTATACCTTCAGATGACTTCTTAGTGTTCATTAACCTCCTTTTCTTTGAGATTGATGAACAACGTTTAGCATTTCTTATAAGGCAGATATGATGTTTATGAAATCTGCCAGATGTATTGGAACTTCTTTATGTGCTATCTTTTTCTTGCTTCCCTAGGACCTTTTCCTTATGAATGACTGTTAGGATCCTAATTACTAAATACTATAAAGTAGTCTTGTTTGGGTTAAATTTGCTTGGTGTTTTATGACCTTGTTGTACTTGAATATTGATATCTTTCTCTAGGTTTGGAAAGTTCTATTATTATTGCTTTGAGTAAATTTTCTATCCCAATCTCTCTCTCTACTCACTCTTTAAGGCTAACTCTTAGATTTGCCCATTTGAAGCTATTTCTAGATCTTGTCAGCATGCTTTCTTTTTTATTCTTTTTGTGTTTTTCTTTTATGACTTTGTGTTTCCAAATAGTTTGTCTACAAGCTCACTAGCTCTTTTTTCTGCTTAGTCAATTCTACTTTTGAGAAACTTTGGTGTATTTCTCAGTTTGTTAATTGAATTTTTCAGCTCCAGAATTTCTGCTTTTTTTATTTTTTGTTTTTAATTCAATCTCTTTGTTAACCTTCTCTGATAGGCTTCTGAATTCCTTCTCTGTGTTGTCTTAAAGTTCACTGATCTTGTTCAGGACAGCTATTTTGAATTCTTTGTCTGAAAGGTCACATATCTCCATTACTCCAGGATTGGTCACTGCTACCTTGTTTATTTGTCTGGTGAGGTCATGTTTTCTTGGATATTCTTGATGTTTATAATATTCACCAATGTCTGGGCATTGAAGGATTAGGTTTTTATTTTAATCTTTGCAGTCTGGGTTTATTTGAACTCATCTTTCTTGAGAAAATGTTCCAGATATTCAAAGGGAATTGAGTGTGATGATCTAAGTTTTGGCATTGCAGCTGTATCAGCACTGAGGGTTCCCCAAGCCCATTAATGCCATGCCTCTTTTTTTTTTTTATTTATTTTATTTTTTTATTGTGGAGAAGGGGCAGGGAAAGAAGGCGGGGGAAGAGGTGAGTGACAGGGTTGGGCCAGTGGCATGGTACCACATTGGCTGTATCTAGGTAGAGGCAGTTTCAGGCCAGGCCTTGCTGAGTCGTTGCTACGCGGAAGTAGCTCGATGGATCTGCTT
>CAUYPK010003128.1:0-32792 GCA_963574355.1 Loris lydekkerianus
GCATTTAAATTGGGTGCATAAATATTTAGAATTGAAACGTCTTCTTGTTGTATTTTTCCCTTGACCAATATAAAGTGACCATCTTTGTCTTTTTTTTACTTTAGTTGCTTTAAATCCACATGTATCTGAAAATAAGATTGCAACTCCTCTTTTCTTCCGAATTCCATTTGCCTGAAAAATTGTCTTCCAACTCTTGACTCTGAGTTTTAATTTGTCTTTTGAAGCCTGGTGTGTTTCTTGCAGACAACAAATGGATGGCTTGTGCTTTTTAATCCAGTCAGCCAATCTATGTCTCTTCAGTGGGGAATGCAAGCCATTAACATTTATTGAGATAATTGATAAATGTGGTAGTATTCTATTCATCTTATTTTGTGAGAGTCCATTGCTTAGTTTTATCTTTTGCATCAGTGCGGAAGTTAGGTTCTGTCCTTTAATTTCTGAGCTAAAGTTTCTTACTTTGCTGCTGATCCATTGTGAAGGTCAGTGTGTAGAACAGGTTAAAGTATTTCCTGTAGAGTTGGTCTTGTTGTGGCAAATTTCCTCAGTGTTTGTATATATGTAAATGATTTGATTTCTCGGTCAATTTTAAAGCTTAGCTTAGCAGGGTATTGAATTCTGGGCTGGAAATTGTTCTGTTTAAGTAGGTTAAATGTAGATGACCATTGTCTTCTTGCTTGGAAAGTTTCATTAGAGAAGTCTGCAGTCACTCTGATGGATTTGCCCCTATAGGTCAACTGGTGCTTATTCCTGGCAGTTTGAAGGATCTTTTCTTTTGTCTTGACTTTGGACAGGTCCATCACAATGTGTCTTGGAGAAGCTCGGTTAGAGTTGAGGCGGCCTGGGGTCCGATATCCCTCTGAAAGCAGTGTGTCAGAATCTTTGATGATATTTGGGAAATTTTCATTTATAATATTCTCTAGTTTGGTTTCCATTCCTCTGGGGCATTCTTCTTCCCCTTCTGGGATTCCTATAACTCATATGTTGGAACACTTCATAAAGTCCCATAATTCTGACAGTGAATGTTCTGCTTTCTCTCTCTGTTTTTTTGCCTCTTTAACTATCTGAGTTATCTCAAGAACTTTGTCCCCTACCTCTGAAATTCTTTCTTCTGCATGGTCTAACCTGTTGCTGATACTTTCCATTGCATCTTTAAGTTCCCTAATTGACTGCCTCAGTTCCTTCAGCTCTGCTATATCCTTTCTATATTCTTCATATCATTTATCTCTTATTTGATTGTTTTTTTTATTTCCTTTTGGTTATTTTCCACTTTATTAGCAGTTTCCTTCATTGTTTCCATTATTTCCTTCATTGTTTTCATCATGTGTATTCTAAATTCTCTTTCTGTCATTCCTAACATTTCTTTATAGGTGGAATCCTCTGCAGTAGCTACCTCATGGTCCCTTTGAGTGGTTGCTCTGGACTGAATCTTTACATTGCCAAGAGTTTTCTACTAATTCTTCCTCATGAGTGATTTCTTTTATCTGTTTCCTTGTCCTAATTTTCCTTTCACTTCCTCTTGCTCTTTATGTTCCTGTGCCAGTTCTCCACTGTTTTTGTCCTCCTCTTGGGGTGCAGAAGTCTCTCGCTGACTCCCTGTATCCTCAAAGGGATGATTATAGGCAGATTCCACCAGGCAGAGATGCCTGGAGTCTTATCTCCCCAGACTCATGGTGCCCAGTTGCAGAGAAGCTGTTCCTCGGCTGCCATGTTGCTCCACCCCGCCTGAGTCTTATTTTTAAGGTTTCTTTGTCATTTCAAAATTTGCTTTGTCTTTTTGCAAAATTATGTGGGCGTTTTCCTTCTTTTTAGTATGTCTTGTAATTTTTTGTTAAAAGCTAGACATAACATATTTCGTAATAGGAACTGAGGTAGATAGATAGTCCTCTAGTGTTAGAAATTAAGTTTATCTGCCTAAGAGGTAGGCTCCATTTAATGTTTGCTGTAGCTGTAAGTGTCAGAGGCTCTAGTTTTACCTACTGTCCTCATTTTTGTCTCCCTTGTTGTCTTTGGATTTTCCTAGAAATGGCTTCTTTTTTTTTTTTTTTTTTGCAGTTTTTGGCCAGGGCTGGGCTTGAACCCACCAACTCCGCCATATGGGGCCGGCGCCCTACTCCTTTGAGCCACAGGTGCTGCCCTAGAAATGGCTTCTTAAATGGAGTTATATTTCACTGTTATCCTGGAGTTCTATTGATACATTAGTAAGATATTGAGAAGGAAAAATATTCTATAGCCTTTTGATTAAATCTCATGTTTTTGTTTTTGTTTTTTTAATGGGCCTAAGTCTCTGGGCTGTGACTTTCAGAGGAGTTTCTCTTTTCTTTTTCCTCTTATTTGATAGATGAAAAAGCTAACGGGGGTTGAGTTGTCTACTTGCCCTTCAGGTAGGTCAGATTAGGCTCTGGTAAAGTAATTTTCCTTGCGGACAGGTTTTTGTTACAGAACAGTCTGGGTATATTTCAAAATGGTTATTTTACCCCTTCCTGTGGCTGAACAGAAGGGAGTTTTTCTCTGTTATTTACCATGAGAACCTGGCAAGGCTCCTTGGAGTAAAACTCATGATTGTGGAGGGTATTCCACTAAGACTAGGCCAGCAGGAATTTTTAACTTTCAAGCTAGTCCGTTCTCAGTCCCTAACAATTAGTCCATTATAGTTTATGTTTTCCAGTGGTTTCACCTGGGACAGGGTTCATGGAAGACGATTTTTCCACAGATAGGAGGGGATAGTTTTGGGATGATAACCTGTATTTGCAGCCATTCTCTGGTGCTAGCATCACTGCCTCCACTCCACCTCAGTTCATCAGGCATTAGATTCTCCTAAGGAGTGTACAACCAAGATCCCTCATATGTGCAGTTTGCAGTAGGGTTCATGCTCCTCTGAGAATCCTTTGCTGCTGCTGACCTGACTGACAGGAGGCAGAGCTCAGGCAGTGATGCAGCCAGTGGGGACCAGCTATAAGTACAGGCAAAACGTCCCTCGCCCACCCACTGCTGTGCCACTAGTAACAGGATATGAACCGGTACCTGTCCCCTGTCCAGGGACTAGGCATCACAGGGTTAGAGGCTTCCCGTCTCTGCAAATTATTATCTGCATTTCTCTTTTTCCAGTTTTGGGGATTGCAGTTTGCCCTGTGACTCAATTTACTGATGGAAACAAAAAGAGTTGTTGATTTTTAGTTTATTCAGCTTTTCTCTTGTTGCAGGAGTGGAATGACAGCTGCCAACCAAACCCTTTGTATCTTGGGGTGGACCATGCTTGTGTCTAGAAATCATTTTCCAGATTATGTATGGAAAAATATTTACTGTAGAACACTTGGAAAGGAGAAAAAAAGAAAATAAAAATCACCTACGATTGGTCAATCTGCAATAAATCATAGATAACATTTTGATATATTTTGTGTTTGATAAAAGGGTAGAGGTAATACAGCCAGGACATTTGCATTAGCTTTCCCCCAACTTTCAAAGACAATTTCTGCAAATTCTCTAAAACTGTGACTGAAAGTATTTTCAGTGTTGAATGTTTTTTGTAGGGAAAAAGATGCTGGATGAGTTCCTCTCAGATCTTAAGGGGCTGATGGGAATCCTGCCAAAGGCTACTTGAGAGGCAGGCCTAGCCCATGCCTAGCCTACAAAGGAGATCAGCATATGTTAGTTGATTTCATGGATTAAAAAATTTCCTTTTTTTCCATCTACAAACAGTATGATCCCTCCTCCGCCTCCCTTTCCAAAGAGACCAAAAAGCTTCAAGTGAAGACGAATGCTCGATTAGAATAATTGTCGTGGTTGGTGTAGTTTTCTCCTCCTTCAAGAAGATTTTAACATTTCCATTTTAGTAACTGTAATGTTTAGAATATACATTTTATTGAAAGCTATCTCATATTCTGTTTTGGAAATTGACATGGTATGAATAACAGGTAAACAGACTACTGAAGAATTATGTCTTTCCTCCCCCATTTCGAAACACACGGATTGGCAGGCGCTGGAGGAGGGCAGGGTGCAGAGGAAAGACCCACAAGGAAGGGGGGGAGAAGGATATTTACATTCTTACTCAATGGTGGGTATTTTTTAACCCTACTTTATTAGTTGGCAGATTATGATCACAGAGGTTTATGTAACTAATAAGTGGGGGAGCCAGGACACACCCGTTCGCTCCTCCATCCATCCATCCATTCATTCCTTCCACAAATTTTTGAGTGTCTTCTCAATGCTCGCCCCTGAGAATGCTGCAGTAAACAAAACAGCCCAAAAAACCCTTTATCCCTTTTTCTAAGGTGCTTATTTGGCTAGAGGCAGGTTTTAGATGGGAGCAGACATCTGCACCACATACGTGTAATTTAACGGAAGCTGTATCCCCGCCCCTCGCCCCGCCCCTTGCACCGCCGGCGCCCCAGCTCTGGCTCCAGCCCCGCGCCCCGCCCCCAGCTCCGGCCCCGCCCCCGGCCCGGCGCAACTGAGCTCTGTGCCCGCCCGCCGGGACCTAGATTCGCTGGCCAGAGCTCTGCGCCACCCGCGCTACAGGCTTTGTTGCGGGTGGCAAAGACACCCCGCCGGCCGGCAAGCCCGGCACCTTCCCTAACTGAGTCCGTGGGCCGCGGCCCGACCGTGCCGATAGGTTTTGCCTGTCGCTGGCCGCTACTGCCCGGGACGCCGCCGGCAGGGCTGGTCCCGTCCACGAGCGCCGAACCCCGGTGCCGAGGGCCCGAAGCTAGCTAGCATCTCGGAGGGGAGCCGCGGGGCGAAACTGCAAAGGTAACGGCGTGCCGGGCTGGGAGGACCCGCGGAGGGAACCGCTGGTGCCGCTGACAGTGGAGCCAGCATGTCCTCCGTGCAGAGGTTTCCCGGAATCCCCCTCCGCGGCCTTTCCTCCCGGGCTCCTCCCCCGGCTGCCTATGCCGCTCAGCCCTGGGGACGTCGGCAGGTGCGCCCCGCCCCGCTCTCCCGGTGAACCCCCAGCGACCCCCACGGCGCCCCGGTGGTTTAAGGATGCCCGGGACTCCAGGGCACTTGCCACTGCATGATGTGAGTCGAGAAATTGAGGGCTGTCAAATTCCTCCGGATCCACTCCGCCTTACAAAACTGGGTTACCCGTCCGGCCTCGGGTATGGGGTCTCTGGCCTGCGCCGCGCTCCGAGAGCCCCCTGGATTAACCGTCTCTCTCTCCCGCGTGGGGAGAGGTCACAGAATGACAACTGGGGCCAAAGTGTCCCACACCCTTCTAGACACACGGCTGAGAAGCTGGGGGGGGAGGGGTAGGAAGGGGGGAGGGGCCGTGCCCGCGGAGACTGAGGGGTAGACCCTTCCAGGGTGGCCGGGAGCGATGAGATGTTGAGATAGGGGGGGAATATTGAGAGCTATTCAGCGCTTGCGTGTCAACCCTGAGCAAATCAATCCCTTTACACCGAAATGGGGTCCATCAATGCTTTTATTTGCCTAGCGATGTATTTACTGAGAAACTCTGTATATCTCACCGCCTTTTTCTTTTAATATTTGTCTGATTTGTGAATATTTGGATCCCTCTAATAAACAAGGGCTATGTACCATGCAGGGGTCCTCAAACTTTTTAAATGGGGGGCCAGTTCACTGTCCCTCAGACCGTTGAAGTTCCGGACTATAGTTTTAAAAAAAAAACAACTATGAACAAATTCCTATGCACACTGCACATATCTTACTTTGAAGTAAAAAAACAAAACGGGAACAAATACAGTCGCATCTCCTCATGTGGCCCACGGGGCCGCAGTTTGAGGACCCCAGCGACTTGTAGGCAGGAGGATTTGTTACTTCCTGTATCTAGATTGAATGTAAAATTCTTTATGTTGTATTAATAGGGGTAAGAACTATTTTTGTTTGTTATGATATATTAATACTTGGTTTCTAACAAAACGTCCTAGGCTATACTAAAAAAAAAAATATTTCTTTGAACCTTGTTGTGTTTGACAAAAGGTCTTAGAAGCTAGCTTGACACGCTTGAGCATCCTCGGGTCACAGCAGGGCCGTGGCGCCAGGGGTTGCTTCCAGAAGAACCGAACCAGAGTCCTCCACACACACTGGGGAGGGGGGATGTGCTGAGGTTTCTAAGTGCGCCAGTCGGGGGGTGGTGAGAAACCATACCAAAATCTGCCCTAAGAGAAAAAAGTCTCATAAACTTTCCTAGCAATTTGGGAATGATTGGTAAAGTTTGATAATGTTGTTGTCTCAGGTTTTGCCTTGAACTTGTAAGTTCTATAGTTCGAGAAAGTTATTTATTTGCTTTGGTTTTGTGTTTGTTTGTTTGTTTTTGAGATAGAATCTCATTATGTTGCCCTAGGTAGAGTGCTGTGATATCACAGCTCACAGCAACCTCAAACTCTTGGGCTCAAGTCATCCTCTTGCTTCAGCCTCCCAAGCAGCTGGGACTACACTACGCCCAGCTATTTTTTGGTAGTAGTTGTCATTGTTTAGCAGGCCTGGGCTGGATTTGAACCCTCCAGCCCCAGTGTATGTGGCTGGGGCCTAGCCACTGAGCTACAGGCATTGAGCCAGGATCAGAACATTTTTCAATTTTAGGTCATTAAAAATCTGAATGATTCATTATGCTTACCTGTATTTCCTCTAAAGTTTCTCGTATATTTATTTACAAGTTAAAGAAAATCTGCCTGAGATTTGGTTCATGTCATGTGACAAATGGTACTATCTTAGAAGTGAAATATTTATTAAAATATAGATTCCATCACTCACACCCACACAGAGCCACCTGGGGCTCATTTTCTTGTTACATTTATAAACCTCCTAACTAGCGAACAGTCAATGCCATGAATACTCTTTGATTTCATTACTTTATCAAAACTAAAACTCAACCAGAAATGCCATTGATTATAAGATACCCTGTCATTTTATGTAATCAAATGAAAAAAAAAAACATTGTCCATCACACTATACAGTGTCACTGTGCAGAGCAATCTGGTTTCAGAAATACTCAAATGTGAAATGGAAAAGTGCATTTTATAATTCATCAAGTATCCATGAGCAGGAGCAGAGCTTGCCAGCAGCTTCCCCAACAGTCCTTCTTCCTTGGAAGAATGAAAGGCATAGTGTGCAATTCAGGGAAGAGTAAAGGAAAAGCAGGTAGTTGGCTGATTTAAGAGGTAAGGAAAACAAAAGAGGAACAAAAGGATTTATGTAGGATGGGAAGAGTTTGGAGCCACCCCAAATTATCTCCAGAGCCTACAGGAAAATAAGAACACTCAGTTACCACACAAGACAGGGTTCTTGCAAGCTGGTTCATGGAGAGGTATCCTGAAAAATTGTGGGGTTTTGTTTGTGTTTGTTTTTAATTCTCAAGTTTTTAAAAATGCATTTAAAATCTGTTTCCCAACCACCAGAAACTATACAAAATCTTAAAAATTTGGGCAGTGCCTGTGGCTCGACGGAGTAGGGTGCCGGCCCCATATGACCGAGGTGATAGGTTCAAAGCCAGCCCCACCCAAAAACTGCAAAAAAAAAAAAAAAAATCTTAAAAATTCTTCCTAAGAGGCAAACACTGAGTCTCATCATACTTAGCTTTTCCCATTTCTGACAGACAAGCACAGGCCCTTCAACTGGGCGGAGGTGAATGAGGGAGTCGCTAGGCAGGAGTAGTCTGCCCAGAATCAAGAAACGGGTGGATCCCACCTCACCCCTGCCCCAAAGGTGGTGAGCCTGCTTAGTGGACACTTACAAAATCTTCCAGGAGAAACCAGGGCTCAGGTTGCCTAGGCTATACAGAACTCGCTGAAAACAGGTACAACTGTCAAAAGGAAGCCAAGATTTCACACCATTTCAATAGGAAGTGGCAGTGGCTAAAGGCGGCACCATACCTGCAAGATAAACGGAAATGGTTGGGGAGCTGGAAGGCAAGGCAAGGAAAGAACACCATAGCTTACAAGGATTCTTACTAAAAAGAAAGTACTATTCTTGGAACAGAAAAAATTCCTTACAGTTGCCTTACGCCCTACAACAACTTGGCAAAAATATGAATTCAGTAAAATAAATTCAAAGATGAGAAAAATCTTAAAATGGACATGAAAAGGGAGATTGCAGACCTAACAGAATAAATTGAAGACCATAAAAACACAATCACAGAAGAAATAAATTAGAGCAAATGCCAGAGTAAATACTGCTGAAAATCAAAGTAATAGAGGAAAGGCTTGATAGAAGCCTGAAGGATGCTGATGAAAAGACACAAAGAACAAGGCAATTAGAAACACTCTGATGAGACAGACAAAACACAGTCCAACCTTAAGATAATGGGAATCCCTGATGTAGAGAAACCAACAACGGGGCAAGAAAATGCAAATAAAAAGTGGACAAAAGAAATCTTACTGAACTGAAGGGGAAAAAATGGTCTGTAGGCCACAAGAACATAACATGTTCCAGAAAATTTCATATGCGAATGCTCAAGCACTAAAATATCTTAAATGATTTAATACATTGACTGACACACTGGAAAAAATTTTTTTCCTTGGTGCCAGGGTGTTTTTTATTAGTCAAGAGACATGTGAGTTATATATGCTTCATGAGGCCTCAGGCTCAAAACTAATGTAAGTTAAATACAACTCTTGTGGCAGTCAATATGTTAAATTCAAAGAAAAAGAATCATTTAGAAAACCATGAAGAAAATAAAGCACAGAAAAACAAAACTTTGCAGGCCTCAGATTGAAGTGCAGCGCTAAATGCCAGAATATAACAATTGAGGGAAAACAAGGGGGGAAACACTTTTCCCAAGACGGTATTGGGAAGAACCCAGAGAACAAAGGGAGTTCAGAGCCCATGAGTTCTTTTCGGAGAGAAACAAAACAAAACTGCTGTATGGCAAAATCTGGGAAATAGCAAATTAAGAGATAAAAATCAAAGTAAAGCACTCAAGATTGGAGAAATAGTAAAACAACAACAACAACAAAGTACCCCAATGTCATTGCACATTCTAATTAAAAGGAGAATTAATACAAAATGTCTGGAAATTGTGGGTAGAATAGAATGTCATTATTGCAAGTCTAGAACAAAAAATAAATAAGGAAGTAGAGAAGGAGATGGAAGGAAAAATATGAGAATGCTAATATTCTCTTCTTTCAAAGCATGGATCCGTAAACATGGTTTAAACTTAAAAGGTGCTATGGGCGACGCCTGTTGCTCAGTGAGAAGGGCACCGACCCTATATACCGAGGGTAGCGGGTTCAAACCCGGCCCTGGCCAAACTGCAGCAAAAATTAGCCAGCCGTTGTGGCGGGTGCCGGTAGTCCCAGCTACTGGGGAGGCTGAGGCAAGAGAATCACCTAAGCCCAAGAGCTGGAGGTTGCTGTGAGCTGTGATGCCATGACACTCTACCGAGGGCGATAAAGTGAGACTGTCTCTACGAAAAAAAAAAATAAAATAAAAGGTGCTATATGAATATTTGATAATAATATTCCAACTTCCTAATTCTTTTATAAACTTGTTTTAAACCTTAGAGAGATATTGGGGGAAGTTATACTTCCTTACGGCCAAAAAAATTTTTTTTTAATTTCAATAATTCCTTCTGCTTTATTTCAGTTTTTTTTCCCCAAGTAAAATTAAGTTTAGACACAAACACTGTATGTGTGTGGCTGTGCGTGTACATGTGTGCTTATGCATAGGAGCTACGAAATTATAGCCATCTAATGCTAATGATGGTTAGTATCTGGATAGTAGGATTTTTTCTTTTATACATTATTCTAAGTCCTTTCAATGAGCATGTAGAAGAGTTTTTGCAGAAACAAGAAAAATATTTGAAAAAGTAAACTAGAAACACATATGCCCAGATTAGCATTGATGCTGGCTGGTAGACACAAGGATGAGGGTTACTTTCTTCTTTGTACTTTTGCTACCCAGCGTTTCTTACTTGTTCTCAAGACTATATTAGAAAAACATAAGACCAAATGACTTTTGAAAAGAAGGAATAAGCAGAAACACAGAGCTTTTAAAAGGCAGAGCCCCTTGTCACTCAACTACAGTTAATACTTCTTAGTGTCTCCTCTGCAGAATACAAAACAGTGGTCTGTACCCACCTGGGAGGTCTCTAAACTCCTGCCAGCCAGGTGTCAGCCTCCAGGCCCATCTTTTTGTAGTGCAAAGCACAAAGGAAAAAACCACTCCCTTGCCCCCCACCCAACCTCCATCCTGGGCGGGGAGGCAGCTTTCAGTTTCCAAAAATAGTGAGGGAAGTTTTAAAGAGACAGAAAACATCAAGCTGTTTCTTCTGTTACACTTTTTTGTATTTTTTTAATTTCCAGAAACAGGTATGAAATTGTCTTTGTGGAATATTTCTGAATCCGGTTTATTCATCACTTATCGACTGCTTGGCAATATACACCAGGCTGTGCCAGATAAAAGACACGGTTATGCTCCTGGGACTCTGAGGCAGCAGTTTCTTGAGGGTTGTTTGTCTGTTTAGGAACAATTAAAATTCAGAGAAGAATCGCTTCACCCAATCCATCCATGTGAGCCAGGACTAGAAAACTGGTAGTGTTTGAGTATAAGTGGTAAGGAGAGTGCCCTGGTAGGAGACCTGGGAAAAGCATGTGGTGATCTGGCACCTGGAGCTTGGGACATGTGTGGGAGAGTAACTCCAGGAAAACTTGAAGGCTGATGGCACTGGATTTATCCTAAGGAGCAGGGAGTCAAGTACCAGTAAATTACCGTCTGGGCTGGCTGCATAATTTGCAGGGCCCACCCAAAACAAAATAAAAATGTGGGACCTACTTATTTAAAAACCGGAAAAAGTGCACTGGTGTTAGTAAAACATAAAGCTTTTACTTTTACTCCACTGTCTCTCTCAACTTGTCTTTTTTTTTTTTCTTTTTCTTTTTTTTTTTTTTTTGCTGTTTAATGTCATTCTAAGTTAAAAAAAAAAAAAAAACACACACACACTTGATTTATTAAGCATGAATGTTACAGTTCTTCTTTATATTGTGCAAAGGCCAGATTTAAATGCTAATATCAGGGCATTTAATTTGTATGTGGAGTCACCAAATTATACAATTAGTAGTTTATAGCACATCTTGAGAGATTCACTGGAATCAGCCAAAAGAAGTAAACTCAAGTCTGACTCAGGAAGTGTGTAAAGAGGAAGAAAGGGTCCCCCCTCTCCACAACCAGGTGCAGAGCCATCCTGAGGGGCTAATGCAGATGCCCACAGATGCCTCTGCCCTGGCAGCTCTAGGCGCTCATGCACTTGCACTTGACTTCCAGGTATCCCCTTCCTGCCCCTGGCCATCACTTCAGCCAGGAATGAGCTCTGGGGAGGTCAAGACTCCACGCTCCCCTTCCCAGGCACCACTCATCCCAACCCACAACATACTGGCCACATTCAGGAGTCTTTAAACCTCTCTAGTCATGCTAGATACCTGGGGCAAATGTGATCAGGAGGCTTATCCCCACCAGACCCAACCAGCAGCTAGCCACCCCCTGACTCCTGTCTACGGGATAGGGCTAGAATACCAACCCTGCCTCCCCAGCACCCACCCCCGGAGGACTTCAGTGGCCTAATGGGTCTCTGCTGATGTGACCTAGTTGATGTCCTCCACAAAAAGCATCATCAGTTGTAGGGCATAGAGAGAAGCCAGGCAGGGGCTGGGACTCCAAGCATTCAGGGAGCAGAGCGGCCTGTGTGCACGGAGGCTCCGTTGTCCCAGCAGACTCCACTAACAAAACACATCCTGGAAGATAAAATGGTTAAGAATTGCAAGACAGCCTCTGGAGGGCATTAAGACAAGTATGAGACCCTTCTGTCTGCAGGTTCCTGGCTCCTGGAAGCCAGCCCTGGTACAGAGATGAGACTAACAAGAGCCATGCCTTAGGAAGACTGATCTAATTGTAATCAGGGAGTGTTTCAAGGAGGCCCATTTGTGATTCAGGCAGGATGCCAAGATGGAAAATTAGATTTTCCAAGTAAAAATCTAGTTATCAGACTCTGACGCAATGAGGAGCATGGCTCACCAGGAGCAAAGCAAGAGAAGGGGTTGTCCCCTGGCCCAGAGTGGGAGGATGGCCTTTTATGACAGAGAGAGAGAGAGAGAGACAGAGTGTGTGTGTGCGTGCGTGCGTGCGTGCGTGCGTGTGTGTGTGTGCATGTTTGGCTGCTGAGGGGACTGAGTGTTTCTGCAGATACATAACAAAGGTGAAGATCTGCCACATTAGGAAAAAAATGAGGGATTAGAAGCCCCAGGTTGAGGAGGGGGGATTGCCTTTCTGCAGGCTAGGTCTGCAGGATCTAGGGAAATGTTTGTAGCCAGGCACCCCTCTATTGTGGAGTGACACACATGTCAAGATAGCTCAGCAGCTATTTCTAAACCAGCACAGTATTAGTGGTAAGTCGCCTGGATATCTCATGGGTAGTGGAGTCTGTGGCAGGATGGAAATTTTGCAATCTCTTGAGTTTCTCTATGAGAATACTTTAACTGAACCCTGTTACTATGACAGTCAAGAGAACTTTTAAAATTCAGTTGTTCTTAGTTTGAACCCAGTCTGCTGCTTCATGGTCTTTTTTCATTTTCATGATAGTGCTCCAGGAGCTGGGGACACAGAAGCATACCCAGAATCTACGGGGCTTAGTCCTTGGACAGGAACAGGTCTGAGGGAGAGGAACAAGACTGATTGGGGCTCCTTAAAATTCGTGATGAATTTCTCACCTTGGAGTGAGGAAGACTTTCTATGACTGAACATCTAGAAGCTAAGAAAAAAAAAACAAAAAACCTTTAATTCTACAGTTAAAACTCAGAAATTTCCAAATGGTATACAAGGAAAAGGTGTGATTCATATCACAAAATTTCCCTCATACTTAAAAGAAACTCCTGCAAACCAGTAAGAACCACAACTCTGTAGAAAAAATGGGCAGAGGTACAGGACAGGCAGTAACAGGAAAGGAAATACAAATAGTTCTTAAATGCATGAAAAGGGGCTAGATCTCACTCTGAATAAGAGAAATCCAAATTTACATTAGTGTGAAGACAATGTTTCATTTATGAATTGAGAAAAATCGTAGAGCTTGATGATAACCTCTGTGATTTTGGTTTTTGGAGAGAGCCATGCACTGCAAGTGGTTATGTAAATTGGTACAGCCCCAGGAAGGCAGGCAGCTGGGCAGTTTCTGTCCAAGTCACAGATGCATAACCCCAATGCTGGTCTCTTCTGTCAGCCCCTCCAGACATCACTCTCTCCTCCCGCTCCTTGCCCTGTACCCTGGGATCCTGCCTTGTGTAAGTACAACCCCAACCTCCTGCTCTGTGGCTTCTGGTTGGGTTCAGCCAACTGGGGGCTCCAAATGAGTGAAGGGAGGGAGGCAGTGAGAGATATCTATTCCTTGGCCCTCTCCTATCATGGTCCCCTTGGGCTGGCTGTGTCCTATGGACTCAAGTCACAAATTCTCACACAGGACTCTCCTTATACAATTCCAGTGTTGGCACCTTCACTTTTCCCCTCAGCCCAGAGTGGTAACAGCCCCCACTGTTGGGAGCTCCGGGTACCACACCCTCCTTTTGGTTTACCGATAGCCTGCTCACACATTTGTAAACAGTCACGTGCTACAGACAAAGATGGACCACATACATGACCATGGTCCGGTAAGGTTATAAGAGCATATTTTTACTGTATCTATTCCTTGTACACAAATACTTACCAGTGTATTCCAATGGTATTCAGAATACAGTAACAAGCTGTGCAGGATTGTAAACTAGGAGCAATAGGCTATAAAGTCGCCTACGTGTGTGGTAAGCAATACCATCTAGGTTTATGTAAGTATACCCTACAATGTTCCCACAACCAACCACACGATTCTCAGAACATACGCATATTCCCATTGTTAAGTGAATGTGAGCGTAGTTCCTTAGCTTAAAGTCTATCCTAACTTGAGTGTGCTATTTCCTGCTGGAACCCTAACTGTGTGAACTAAAGTAAAATCTTGAGGCTCCTTCCCACTGTGCTGACTGATTGCACTCCCACTTGGCCAAGGGAATCCCCTAAAACTGACTTGCTAGTCATGAGAAAGGTGACCAAACATACCTCCTTATGTCCCCCTTCCTTCTTAGACATGTCCTCTATGACTCATTAACAGGCCTAATGCTCTGCGAGGCATACCTGCAGGGCCTCAGACACACAGCATACTGCTTGAGTCTCGGGATGGGTCCTGTAGTTTGTCTCTGATTAACAGACCCTTGTCTTAACTCACCAGTCCTTTTTGCGGACTCCTGGCCTCTTAGAACCTAACTCTTTCAGCCCATTGTCAACTGAAGAATCTTTAAACCTGCCTATAACCTCTCCTGCTTTGAGATGTCCTACCTTTCCAGGCCAAATAAATGTACACCTTCCACATACTGATGTATGGTTTTACCTGTAATTCCTGTGTCCCTGAAATGTATAAAACCAACTGAAACCCCCCCACAGCAAGTCCACTTGCTCAAAACTTCTTGGGTGTGGCTCTGGGTCATGGTCCTCAAATTTGGCTCAAACTAAACCTCTTTAAATTATTTTACAGAGTATAGCTTCTTTTCCATTAACAAGGCATATGCCCTTTGTCTAGCATCCTACTTCTGAAACATCTTCTATACTTAGACTTGCATGTGTGCAAAATGATGCATATTTAAGAGAATTCCTTACAGAAAAAAATGGAAATAATCTAACGTCCATCATGGGGACTGGTTATATTATGTAAATGAGAGTGTGTCCATACAGCAGAACCCTATGCAACTGTATAAAAAACAAACCGAAATCTGGAGTTTCAGGAGATAGTCTGCCCTTTTCTTACTTTGCCAGCAAGGCAATACATTTCTCTTTCTTTCTTCTAAATGATAATAAAATAAATAAATTCTTCTCGGTGGCAAGATCTCCCATATGCATGTTTAAGTGGAAAAAGCAAGGTAAAACAGAGACTGAGAAATTAAGAATACATGCTTTTGCTTATGTACAAGACATTCTGAAGGATTTGCCAGAAAAAAAGAAAAACCCTCAAAAAACAAAAAACATGTAAAAGTAGTTTTCTAAAGGGAACAAGACTTTTCAGTACTTACTTTTTTTGTACATTTACAGTTTTTGAGCTGAATGTTACCTGGTCCAAAGCTCAGTTTAGTATAAGGTTGTGCAAACATGTACGGAATAGTGTTAGTAGATGGGATCCATCAGATGGGATGGACGGCTTAGCTGAGTGAACCCAATGGAGCTGAACCAAGATGTGTTGTAGAGTGAGAGGTATGCAGGCATAAAACCAAGGGTGGAGAGATTCGTGTAAAGAAAGAGCATTCAGACTGGGTTTCTTTCACAATTAAAATATTTCTGTTTTCAGATTAAAAAGACATAGTATTTCTGTTTTCTCATGGGTAAATAAATGCATATCAAAGACTTGAACAGGCATTCTCTCTAAAATTGAGTATTTTTAGCGCTTTTTGCTTAATATTAAATATTTGTTGCCCAGTGGTTTCCAAATTATGTGGTAGTCTCTACATGTTTCCCCTTAAAGTTTCATTTTTAAAAGTGGTCAAGTACACAAAGCTATTTTTGTTTGATATTTTGAGTTTTGTGACTATATGAATTAAATCTGTCAAATGTTTCAGAGTTAACTACTTTTTTGGGTAATGGTTTGGAATAAAGTTTGTTTTTTAAACCCCCTCACCCCAAAAAGCTAAATTTAAAATTTCTCCTGGGCTGGGCATAGTGGCTCACTCCTGTAATCCTAGCACTCTGGGAGGCCAAGGTGGGTAGATTGCTTGAGCGTAGAAGTTTGAGAACAGCCTGAGCAAGAGCGAGACCCCGTCTCTAAAAACTAGGTGGGTGTTGTGGTGGACACCTGTAGTCCCACCTACTTAGGAGACTGTGGCAAGAAGATCACTTGTACCCAAGAGTTTGAGATTGCTGTGAGCTATGACACCAGGGCACTCTACCCAGGGTGACAGAGTGAGACTCTGCCTCAATAAATAAATAAATAAATAAATAAATATAAAATAAAATAAAATTTCTCCCTGACCAGGGAGGGATGTGGGCCCAGGAGGCTGCTTAAAAATAAATGGGGTAGGGCAGCGCCTGTGGCTTAGTGGGTAGGGTGCCGGCCCCATATACTGAGGGTGGCAGGTTCAAACCCGGCCCCAGCCAAACTGCAACAAAAAAATAGCCTGGCGTTGTGGTGGGCGCCTGTAGTCCCAGCTACTCAGGAGGCTGAGGCAAGAGAATCGCCTATGCTCCGGAATTGGAAGTTGCTGTGAGCTGTGTGATGCCACGGCACTCTACCACGGGTGACAGAACGAGTCTCTGTCTCTACAAAAAATAAAAATAAATAAAATAAAATAATGGGGTAAATGGTCCAGTTCCTAGAGCCAGAGATGTTACTGTTTCTTCCTGGTCTTTCATTGCCTTATCACCGCGCCCCCCACCCCCAATCTTGATCTTTGCAGTTTAATTAAACACTTCAGAATTTTGATCATCTAATGTTGATTTTTTTCAGATGTAAAGAAAAGACTTAAAAAATAACAAAGATGTATCTGAGCCAGAATGCCTTAGATGTCAAATCACTTAATTTGATTCTCATGGGTAAGTGCTACTTTTTATCTTTGCTCTTGTGGGAGCAAGCCTGTGATGTCACTGTCACTGAGAGCCCTGCTGAGACCCAGTATCAGCTGCCCAGTGTCAGGAGTTAAGTGGAAAGTAGACAGGAAACCTGTGGTTTGGACTCCATATGGATTTCGGCCCTACTGTTAATTTTAGGAAAACAAACAGATAACCAAGAGTGATGCAAAGCTCAATGAGAAGGACTATCTCGATGTGATTTGAAGAGTGATTTCTCTTAATACTCTTTCTTCTTCCCTCATCTTTGGTAATGTCTTTACCTCTAAAGTTTATTAATTAGAAACATGTTTATTCATATCCTGAGAATTTTTCTAGCTGGGTAACTGCTGCTCCAGACACTCCTTCAACCAGCCCAACTATTTAAGAAACAAAAACAAAGATATTCTTTTTGGTATAAAGATTGCCCAAATATATGTTTTTTCTTTTTTCTAAATTTTAAAATATTAATTGAGGGGTACAAGTGTTTTCGTTACATGGTTAAATTGTATAATGCTTAAGTCAAAGTTTTTGGTGCGCCTATCACCAGAATAGTGTTCATTGTGCCCAACAGGTGAGTTTTTAACCCACATCCACCTACCTGCCCTCCCTCCTTCTTGATTTCTCATGTCCTTTGCATCACTTTGTGCCCCCTGTGTACCCATCCATCAGCCCCCACTTATTAGTGAGAACATTAGGTGTTTGATTTTTCATTCCTGAGATACTTGACATAGAGTAATGGTCTTTAATTTCATCCACGAGGACATTATGTCATTACCTTTCAAAGCTGAATAGTACTCCATGATGTGTGTGTATATGTGTGTGTCTGTGTGTGTGTACAGAGGGTGCCAAAAAGAGGTATACACATTTTAAGAAAGGAAAAAAACTATTGAAATTGTTATACTCAATATATACCAATAACAAAAGATGACTGCAAGTCACATTTGACTTCTGCAATTATAAGAGGGGCTCAAGTGGTTACTGTCAGTGTCCAGATACTTCTGATTATAAGAATGAAAAGTAATGTATAGATAGCATCTCTTAAAAGTATGTATACATTTTTGGCACCCTCCCTTCATGAGTTGAAGGGCACTTAGATTGATTCCACATCTTTACAGTGATAAATGTTCGAGTGCAGGTGTTTTTTTGATAAAATAATTTCTTTTCCTTTGGGTAGATACCCAACAGTGGGATTGCTGGACTGAATGGTAGGTCTACTTTTAGTTCTTTGAAAAATCTTCATATTACATTCCATAAAGGTTGTACTAATTTATAGTCCCAGCAACAGTGTGTAAGTGGTCTTTCTTCTCTGCATCCATACCACCATCTATTATTTTAGAACTTTTTAATAAAAGCCATTCTAACAGGGGGTAAGGTGATATCTCATTATGGTTTTAATTTGCATTTCTCTTGTTGTTTGTGATGTTGAGTATTTTTTCATATATATGTTAACCATTTGCCTATCTATCTTCTTTTGAAAAAATTCTGCCCATGTCTTTTGCCCATTTTTTTTTTTTTTTTTTTTTTTTTTTAGTTTTTTGCTGGGGCTGGCTTTGAACCCTCCACCTCCGGCATATGGGTCTGGTGCCCTACTCCTTGAGCCACAGGCACCACCCCTTGTCCATCTTTTGATGACTTTTTTTGATGCTGATTTGTTTGAGTTCTTTATAGATTTTGGTTATTATTCATTTGTTAGATGTATAGTTTGTGAATATTTTCTCCCATTCTGTAGGTTGTCTGTTCACTCTGTTGATTTTTCCTTTGCTATGCAGAAGCTTTTTAATTTAATTACCTATATACTCGAGTATAAGCCGAGTATATACGGTAATTATAAATTATAAATTATAAATTTGTGCTGAAAAACCCAAACTCAGCACAAATTTTGTGCCGAAAAATCTCGGCTTATACTCAAGTATATACGGTAAGTCACATTTGTTTACTTTCATTGCTGCTAGATTTATTTGCCTTTGGGGATCTTAGTCATAAATTCTTTGCCTAGACTGACATCTAGAAGAGTTTTCCCCACATTTTCTTCTCCAATTTTTATGGTTTCATGACATACATTTAAGTCTTTAATCTATCTTAAATTAACTTTTGTGTGAAAGAGAAGGGTCCTATTTCACGTTCTTGTCTGCTTTGTCAAAGATCAGTTTGTTGTAGGTATATAGTTTTATTTCTGGGTTCTCTACTCTGTTCCGTTAGTTCATGTCTATACTTTTATGCCAGTGCCATGCTGTTTCAGTTACTATAGCCCTGTAGTGTAATTTGAAATCAGATAATGGGATGCTTTCAGATTTGTTCTTTTTACTTAAGATTGCTTTGGCTATTTGGGGTTGTTTTTGGCTCCAAATGAAGTTTAGGATTATTTTTTCTAAATCTGTGAAATATTACACTGGTATTTTGATGAGGATTGCATCGAATCTGTAAATCACATTGGGCCGTCTGGACATTTTAATGATGTTGATTCTACTAATCCATGAGCAGGGGATGTTTTTCCATTTGTTTGTGTCATCGAGGATTTCTTTTGTCAGTGTTTTAAAGTTCTCCTTGAAGAGATCTTTAACCTCCATTGTTAAGTGTTTTCCCAGGCATTTTATTTTCTTTGTAGGTATTATGAATAGTCCTCATCCTTTGATTCTCCTCTTGACTTTTGTTAATATACAGTAAAGCTAGTGATTTGCATACACTGATTTTGTAATCTAAGACTTCGCTGAATTTATTTATCAATTCACGGGTCTTTTGTTGGAGTCTTTAGAGTTTTCTAGATAAAAGATCAGCAAACAGGGATAGTTTAATCTTTGCTTTCCTGATTTGAATGCCCTTTATTTCTTTCTCTTGCTAGATTGCTCTGGCTAGGACTTCTAATATTATATTGAATAGAAGTGGTGTCAGTGGACACTCTTGTCTTGCTCCATTCATAGGGAGAATGCTTCCAACTTTTCCCCACTCAGTAAGTTGCTGGCTTTGGGTTTGTCATATATGGCTTTCATAATTTTGAGATATATTCCTTTTATACCTCGTTGGTTGAGAGTTTTTATCATGAAAGTGTGCTGGGTTTTATCAGATTTTTTTTTCTGCATCTACTGAAATGACCATGTTCCCACATATATTTAAGTGGAAATATCAGGGTAGAACAGGGTCTGTGCATGCTAATTGTTGGTGTCAGCTCCTAAATGGATCTATTTGTAATCTACTCAGTACATAATCCTTAGACCATTTGATGTTGGGGTCAGTGTCAAGTAAGAACCATTTACTTGAGCATTTTTGTTTTATTGCCGGAAAAAATCTTGATTCAGTAAATTGAGTCTAGAGAGAAACTTTGTTGCTTCTCTAACCTGTTTTTCTTCTTCCTAGTGGTCATCAGCCTAGTATTTGGTGTTTCACCACATTCAACTGGTAAGACATTTTCTTAGCCTCACTAAATTTTGTGTAAGAGTCAAAGTGTTGGAGAAATCGTAGATATAAAGTATGGGAAATTTGATTTGTGAACTCATTTTATTGAGATCCTTTCTCCATAAAAAAGAGCTGAAATGAGGCTACTCGGGTTTTCATATTTGTCTCACAAAACTACTATAAGAAATTAACACTAGAGATCATTTTAAAACCCCTCAAAATAATATGCAGACTCTTTAATATCCTCACCAATCGAAGAATGAGGCGATACAGACTATGCCAAATAAAAAATGATCCAGAAATCATTTCTCTTTAATTTACATTCTTCCACCTGTTGATTCTGGATAAAAGGAAATAATGTTTTTAACTAAATTTCTTGCCTACATATGTAAATCTATCCACAGAATTTGACAAAGCATTAAACATGTGACCAGCTCTATGCTAAGTATTGGGAGCTGAAGAATAATCAAGAAGCCAAGGCCTTTCTGTCCCAACTAAAATCTGGATTGACCAATACCCAGAACCCTGAAACAAATTGGCTCTCAATGATCAATACAAATTCTACTCAGTGAATGTGGATTATTGCAAACCAAAGCAAGATGGTCCAGACTTCTAAAAGAAAAGTTTCACTGTAAAACTGCTTAGAATGAAGGTGTTCCAGAAGCCATCCACACTATTCTCTACTTGACAGGAAATATTTCTCCTCTCAATGCATGAAATCTTGCTGATGTATTGGGGATTACACTGACTAATAAATATCTGAAACTTGGGGGAAAAAAAAAAAAGTGAAGGCCTGGGTCCTAACCACAGGAAACTTAAATGATCTTTTAAAATGTAACCTTATAAGGTAGGATTTGACAAGTGTAGCTTTGAGTCTGCTTTGCTTTGCTGCCACTTCTTAGTTGCATAACATTGCATAATTCGTCTCAGTTTCACAGTCTGTAAAATGGGTCAATTGCCAGTGCCTACTTCAGCATTGTTGTAGGGTTTAAATGCCTAGAAAGGGCTAGTATGGGCACACATTCGACTCCCTTCCCCTCTATGATTAGGGAATAAGTACAGTAGGGAATCCAACTTGCAGCAGGCTGAGTTACTTACAGAGGACTTCTTGGAGAAGCTGGGAGCTGAGTTGAAAGACTAGAGTATGGAGGGAAAGGGTAAGTGCACCATCTGGGCCAGGATGACCTTAGTCCGATGAACCACAGGGAGAGAGTCAATGATAAATGAAGAATCCCTTCCATACAAATTCTCTTTACACAGTGCTGAGTTCCTATTTCCCAAGCTTGCCTACCCTGACAATGTGTTGTTTATTGATAAACTGTGTTAGTTCATTTCTCATGTGCAATAAGACTTTCTGTTTCCAAGACCTCAAGGCTCTCTGAAAGGCTTCTCTGCTAGACATATTGAGCCCTATATCTTAAGAGATAATTGAACAGTGACCAGAATACAATCTTGAGCTTTACATTTTATTTTATTTCATTGGGAGGGGCCTTTACATTTTAATGTGGTTTTTCCCTTTTTTTCTCTTTAGAGTCTTCAAATGAACCTTGCATTTTAAAGATGACATTACGAAATTTCCGGTCAATCTTATCGTGGGAATTAAAAAATCATTCCATTGTCCCAACTCACTATACATTATTGTACACAGTCATGAGGTTGGTTTGACATTTTGCTTTTTATATCATCCTTCTATTCTGTAGGGAGTGGGGGAAGAGGTGACATCTCTCTGTCTCTTTCTCTCTTCTTTATTCAAAGCCTTAAAAGGCCAAAGGCAAAGCGCCCATCTATTTTTAATCATCGAATGCTTTGATAATCCAGAGTTCTTTCTGACAGAGCTTGTATTTATAATCTAAGCCAATTCCTACAGGTCTAAACCTCAAAAAAAAAATAATTTTTGTGCTTGGTTTTTATCATAATTTTTCCAATTCATTTGATCTGAATGTTTAAAATTTCTGTGTTTTCTGAGGAGAGGAGTGCAAAGGTCTTTTGAACACATTGATTATGTTCACCTTTCTTTATTCTGGTTGGACACCAGAAAGCTATCTGGCCCAGTCTAGGACAGGCCTGGGTCCAAGGTCAGGTTTTGTCACTAATCAGCTTGCAATCTGGCTCAGCCTGTCCAAGCTAACACCTCCACTGAGGGGTTACAGGAGGATTGGACATAATGCGTGGAGCCTTCTTTGGCTTTCTCCTTCTGTGTCTGACGATCACTTCCATAAGTCATTGCTTGGATCCGTAGCCCCTTGAAATGTCTTTGTTGGTTATTTATTTGTTGCTGCCACTACTATGACTGACCCAGCAGCGGAGTTTCTCTTCAGCACCTACTAAAGTCTTAAAGTTTCACTCTGCTTCCAGTGGTCACGTGTATCACACCCCCCCCCCCTTTCTGAAGTTCAGTAGATCAGATCTCTACCCAGGACTTAGACTGGATCTTGTAGTCTTAGCCAGAGAAGGTGGGGGTAGGGGGACTCTCAGGGAAGGCATTTATGATTGTTCTGTAGGGGTAGAAAGATATGAACCCTTTATAATAAAAGCCCAAGTTTCATTGATTCAGTCATTCATTCATCCAACAAACACTTACTGAACACCTCCTATGTGCCAGGCATCCAGCTGTGAACCAAAATCTCTGCCCTCCCAAGGTGTATGTTCTGCATGTAGGCAGAGACATCAATAAACAAACGAAGGCCTGCTGGGGCAGGTTCAGGGAAACGCTCTGAAGGATGAATGAAGGGCAAGAGGCATTGCCAGGGCAGGGGTGAGGAGAACATAAGATGTTTGTCTTAAATAAGAGGGTTAAGAAGCTGATTTGATAGAGTGGTATTTGATTGAGCAGACCCTAAAGGAAATGAGGAAGTGAGGCACCCAGAGAACTGATGGCCTTGATACAAATGCTAACATTTTCCTTTTTTCAATTTCTTTTCTTTCCATAGTAAAAAAGAAGATATGAAGACTGTTGAGGATTGTACAAATACCAAAAGATCATTTTGTGACCTAACAGGTGTGTGGAAAAACATACACGAGATCTACCTCACGGTAGTAAAAGCATTCAGAGGGAACACGTTGCTGGTCAATTGTACGAAGTCTTTCCTGCTGGCCTTCGACAGTGAGTTGATCTCTGTTTCTCCGTTTCATCCTAATCATCAAGATCATCGTTATTTGCTTTGCCATGAGATAGAAAGGGGTTTGCAAGGTTCCCCTCCTGGCTCTGCCACTTCCTAGACCTGGAACTATAGGCTAGTTATTTCCTTTCTCTGAACCTCAGTTTTTTATCTGAAAGGTGGAACAGTAATCTGTACTTCACAGATTTGCTCAAAGCCTGGTAAGGGAGGCATTTAAACAGTAGTCACTGCAATTTTTCTGTTTCACAGCCCAGAAGAAAGTGGGAGCTGGGTTCATGTTCTCCAGCTAAGCTTTCCCATGTCTTTGGGCCAAGGTTTTTCTTAGTACTGCAGCTCCACCCCCAGATGGTAACACAGCAGCTCTTGTGCATGTGAGCACCCAGAGGAGAAGACTGGACCCCCAAGAGTGAGTCTGCCCCTTTTTGTCTTTCCCCGTGACTGGAGTCAGCTCCCCAAGGCATTTACATTAACAGCTCCAGCTCCATTACTCTTTCAGTTTCCCAATTCACAACCAGTTTCCAGGACAGCGATTCAGCTTCAGCTCCCTGTTGCAGGAGGTGTGAGTTCGCGCACACACACGTGCACACACACATGTGCACACACACACACACTCTTAGCAAAGTGGCAAGGAAGACCGATTCTCTCTTCGGCAAACAGTTTAGATGCGAGCTTTGCCAGAATCGTGTGCATGTCTGTGTACGTATATAAACAGACAAATCTGTGCGTGTATACATAGAAAAGAAAGAAAAGCACAATATATAGGTCATGGTATTTGGATCATGAAAGAATCTACATTAACATAATAATGAGATTTTTTTCTTGACTCGAATGATAAATATGAAAAATAAATACCCAGATTTAGAGGAAATACAGACAACATGCTTCAGTGCAGTCCTGCTGAAGGCTTTGACGGTATGTATTAAAGACCTTGACATATGCCTACTCCAATCTAGAATTCCTGTTTGGTAATTTTTCCTAAAGAAATTATTAAGGACAAATAGAAAGACTTCACTACATGAACACTCAATGTACAATGAGTCTTTTCAGAAAAATTAGAGACAATCTGTCTGAAACAGTGAATCAGTTAGACCTTAGTATAGCCACTTAGTGGAATAGAATCAGTCATGAAAAATTGTGATGTAAATCAGGGGGTAGCAGATTTTCTACAAAGGGCCAGGGAAGAAACAGTTTTAGACTTTGTGGGCCACATGTGGTCTCTGTCACATATTCTTCTTCATTGTTTGTTTACAACTCTTAAAAAATAAAAACCGTTCTGAACTCACAGGCAATGCAAAAGTGCACAGCCCACAAGGCATCCTTCACAGCCCTTATGCAACTAGATGTGTATTGATATGTTTATGAAATATAGTTACCTAAAATATACACCATGCAAAGCAGACTGATTTAATTTTAGATTACATATATGTATACGTGGCTTATCTTCTGATATTTCTATGATGATTATGTTATTGTTATTATTATATGCAAATAAGTCATCTTTAATTTTATATTAAGAATACAGCCTGAAAATTGGGAAAGTTACTGGCTTCTGTTCTAAAATCTTTTCTTGATTTCATTTCACCTATATTATTTTATTATTTTCAATTTTTTACCAATAAAACAAAAATAATACATACTACAACATGGATCATAGGCTGATTAAAATGCAAATAGCTTTTCTTTGAAAGACTTAAGGGTGCATCAAAATGGGAGGCGTCTGTTACACAATCATTGACTGACACCGGGTGTGTGTCTGGCTTTGTTTTTCTAAATAGTGTCCTTTGAACCACCGGAATTTGAGATTGTTGGTTTTACAGACAACATTAATGTGCTCGTGAAATTTCCTCCCATCACTGAGGAAGGAAGGCAGTTTGGTTTATCACTCATCATCGAAGAAGAGTCGGAGGGGGTTGTTAAGAAGGTGAGTTGTCTCTAGTGGTAGTGAGTTGGCAACAAAATAATTGACTCTCTCTTTGAAAAAAGAAATTTGCAGTTGAACACTTAAAACTACAAAGTCTGATTTTAGGAAAAAGTCTCTATAGTTCATTTATTGTGAAAATGTATTGATTTAACCCTGCAGTGCAATCTTAAGAGAATAATCCATGTGCGTTCCATCAGGGGATACAGAGAAGAGAGAGGTCTGAAGCATGATTTCAGCAAGCCAGGGGGAGAGAGGTCTTTGAAAAGAGTGGTTTAGCCAAATGTCTGTCTCTGCCTCTTCCCTTTTCACACACAGTGGGGGAAGTGACACTTTCCGGCAGTTCTGGCCCCTCCTGATGCCCTCCAAAGGACCTGACTGTCAGTAACCTCAGGGTAACCCTGGTGGCAGACAGACTCAGATCTTCAGTTTTCCTTGGCTGCATCCCTCAGGATGCTGGAATAAGTGAAAGTGGACAAGGTGCACCCAGCAGTGGGCACGGCTATACCTATAGCTTACATTTGCAGGACCCTTTGCCAATTATAAAACCCTTGAAAGTTAGATCAGCCTGTAAGACATCAGGGAAGAGGCATTTCAGGCAGGAGGCTCAGGAAGTTCCAAGGCCCTGAGGCTGGAGTGGACCCTTGGGTTTGAGACACAGCATGGAGAGGTGGCAGGAATGGAGTGGCTAAGGGGAAGAGTAGGAAGAGGTGATGGGGCTGGACCTGGGAGGGCTTCATGGGTCTGAGTCTTCTGAGTGTGACAGAAATCACTGGAGGACCCAAGGCTTAACAGCATCCTGGCTGGTGACTTTAGAATGGATCATTTGGCCAAAGGTGGAAGTTGGGAGACCAGTTACCACACTATTGGGTTAGTAGTCACTTAACAGGCAGAGTATATGACTATTAACTCACAAGGAAATTAACACACAAGGAAAAAGAAGCAAAAATAATAGGGGAAAAATAGGTTCATGTGACTTAGGGACTGTATCGAATGTCACTAGATATTGTATTTCAATCATGTCTCATTTGTGTTCAAGCCTAGAGCCGCTCACTCTGGTTTTAGATTGTGACTTCTAAAATAAATATCTGTGTTTATTAGGATATTAACAACTCTGTAAGAGGAAAACTATAGTTAATCCTCTTGATTAAAGAAAATTTGTCTTGATTAAATTAAGGGAAAATAGGTGGTATGACCCAGGCCACAGATGGTGGTGGCTTCTCCCACTTGGTGGTTGAGGGTATGAGAAGCCATCAAATTGTGCATAGATATTTTTTGCACAGGGATCCAATAGCATTTTCAAGTAGACTGGACGTGTGGAGTGGTAGAGAAGGAGAGAAGTTGGAGTTGCTGTTAACTAAAATGGGAATGATTGTGGATGGAGCAAACGAGCGTTAGAAGCAGTTCAGTTTTGGACACATTAAATTCAAGGTGCCCATAAGGCATCTCAGAGATGTTGGGCAGGAGTTGGATGTGATGCCCCGAGTTTGGAGTCCAGGGGAGAACTCCCAGCCAGACACAAGTCCTGGGGGAGCCTTTGACTTCTTGGTCTATGTTGAGGGCCTAGAAACCAGATGGGATCCCCGGGGAGTGGACATCCAGGGTGGAGCCCTGGCACATTCCAAAATTTAGATCTAGCGAATGAGGAAGAAACAGCAAAAACAGACTAAGAAGGAGCAACTGGCATGGTAGGAGGAAAAACAGGTGAGAGTGATGTCCTGATACCTTAGAGAAGAAAGTTCCAGAGAGAGAAACTGACCTACTGAGTGCGGTGATGCAAATGGGACAAGTTAGAAGAGACGTGAATATTAGATTTGCAACATCACTGTGCCCTGATAAAAGTAGTTCATTGAGTCATGGGGCAAAGACCTCTGGCGGAGGTAGATTCAAGGAAGAGAGGGAAGAGAAAAGTTGGAGATGGAGGGGCGAGCTCATTCTTCTGAGGAGTTTTACTATGCAGGGGAGGAGGGATACTCGGTGGCCACTGGAGGGGAAGCTTTTAGTTTGTTGGACTGTGTTGGTTTATTAAATCCTCCTCCTTCCAGACAGAAAGTTACAGAAAGGCTATATTTGAACACCTAGAAATCCTCATTTCTTTTTTTTTTTTTTTTATTTTGAGACAGAGTCTCACTTTGTCACCCTTGGTAGAGTGCTGTGGCATCATAGCTCACTGAAAACTCAAACTCTTGGGCTCAAGAAATTCTCTTGCCTCAGCCTCCAAGTAGCTGGGGCTATAGGTATTCACCACAATGCCTGGCTATTTTTAGAGATGGGGGTCTCACTCCAGCTCAGGCTAGTCTCAAACCCATGAGCTCAGGCAATCCTCCCACCTTGGCCTCCCAGAGTTCTAGGATTACAGGTGTGAGCCATCACACCTGGCCAGAAATCCTTTCTTTTTTTTTTTTTTTTTTTTTTTCTGAGACAGTCTCATTTTGTCACCCTCGGTAGAGTACTGTGGTGTCACAGCTCACAGCAACTTCCATCTCTTTGGCTTAGGCTATCCTCTTGCCTCAGCCTCCCAAGTAGCTGGGACTACAGGCGCCTGCCACAAGGCCCGGCTATTTTTTGGTGTGGTTGCGGTTTGGGAGGGGCCAGGTTCGAACTTGCGACTCTCAGTTTATGCGGCTGACACAATACCTACTGAGCCACAGGCAAGGCCCCAGAAATCCTCATTTCTAAAACTGCTAGTAAGGTGCTCGCTTTGGCAACACATATACTAAAATTGGAACAATACAGAGAAGATTAGCATGGCCCCTGTGCAAGGATGACACACAAATTCGTGAAGTGTTCCATATTTTTGTTCATGATTATGAAGTAAAAACTAAATAATAAAAAAAAACTGCTAGTAAGAATGTACTTTGAAAACTATAAAATATGGTACAAAAGTTGTTAATTGTGAAAGAACCTTCATATCATCTTTTTAATCTGAAACGGAACACAGCTACATGGGAAAGAAGAGGCAGGGTGTTTCAAGGGAGAAAACAGGAAAGTAGACATCAGCCTCAGGTCTGGGGCAGACAAGCTGTGTGACCTTGGAGAAGTTACTTAACCACTCTTAGCTGCAGTTTCCTCATCTGTGGAATGGAAATTCCCTATTTTGCAGACTAATTGCATATCAAATGAGTTAATATGTACTTTACACTTTCTCAAGTATAAAGTAGACACACGTTGTCAATGAGACAAGATAATCTTGACATCACGGAGATTATTCCTCTTTGGGACCTTTTCTCATTTGTAAAATGAAGTAGCTAGATGAGATTTCATGGTTGTGAAATATGTATGTATGCATGTGTATATAAATACATGTATATGTGGACAAATTGCTTGCCCTAAGTGACTCATAATCCTTGATTTAATTCTGTGTAAGATTTGAAGACAAATCTCCAAAAAGACTCCTCTAAATGAAATTCTTATTCAAAGTCTTACTGATTTTTTGGCTATTTTTTTTTTACAGCATAAACCCAAAATAAAAGAAAACATCAGTGGAAATATCACCTATGTCATTGACAAGTTAATTCCAAACACGAACTACTGTGTATCTGTGTATTTAGAATCTGAAGACCAAGACATAGTAATAAAATCTCCTGTAAAATGCACCTTCCTTCATCTAGGCCAAGAATCAGGTATGTTCGTTTCTAAAGATTCATACTGAAAATTAATGCTTTTTTACTCTGAGAGAAAACCTATTCAAAGGGAAGAATCTGAAATCTGTGGAGTGCCGAAGGTTTGTCTTCCAATAACGGCACATGTCGGATGTGTGTTCTATTGCTCTCCACTATCTGGCAGAGTCACTTTGATGCTGTTATACCTTAGGGAAGATCAGATAGCTACCTTTACAAAGTCACAGATCTTCTTGAAATGGAAACAGTTTTATTTTAGGGGGTCAGGATTAAATTCAGGGCTGCACACCCTTAGTATGGCCATTGTTTGACCTAAATGCCAGAAGTGGCGGAGTTGCCTGAAGCATCAGCCTGCGCGTGCGTCAGAGGGTGATGAGAGACAGGCAGAAGCAGCAAGGTTGGGCAGGTTTGCTGATGTGGCCTGGTTCTATCGGCTGTAGCTCACTGATGAAAGGGAAGCTGGCCACAGTGGCCGTGACAGTCGCTCATGAAGGCTGAAAGCCCTTCTGTTCCAAAGACAGCAGGACAGTAAACAGTGTGGCCCCGAACCTCCCTACCATATGGAGAAATGTGCAGTGAGAATGATCAAACTCAGGAACCTTCCCTGCTGGTTCCTTCCTAAGGAAGGAACAAAGTCTCCGCCTGTTTTACCAAAAGTGAAAATCTACAAAATGTGCTTAAGGCTTCTTTAATCTTCTATTTACCAGAATAAAAATAAGGAAGGATTTATAAGGAAATGACTTTTAAGCAATATGGTTGTGAATTAAGGGAGTACTGGCAATGTTGCTGAGCTGTGCTTGAGGTTAGTCTGGCCACAGGGCACAATGATTTGATTCTCTATTGTTCCTCAAAGCCGAATGATGCAGGAACTGATTTTAAAGGGGAAATGTCTCAGACCTTTAGCTTAAGTTATTTTTATAATTTCAAGTAAATATAGGCAAACCTAAAATTATACATAGATTTGGAATGTCCATAGCTCTGTAAAAAAATATAAGCCCCTAGGATGAACGCAGTGGCTCAATTCTAGCACTCTGGGACACCGAGATGGGCTCCAGAATTTGAGATCAGCCTGATGAGGAGTGAGGCTCTGTCTCTACTAAAAATAGAAAAACTAGCTGGGCATTGCAGTAGGCACCTGTAGTCCCAGCTACTCAGGAAGCTGAGGCATGAGGATCACTTGAGCCCAAGAGTTTGGGGTTGCTGTGAGCTATGACACCATGGCACTCAACCCCAGGGCAACAGAGTGAGACTCTGTCTAAAACAAATAAATAAGTATGTATGTGTATATATAAACTATATACACTGTGATTATATAAACTATGATTTATTTAGTGTACATATAATGTACATATTTAGGTGCTAACACCAATTCTGTGACACTAACTAATGTCCAATAATTCGATTTAGTTCTGACACTAACTACCTGAAGTTAGCATAGGCCCCACAGGTTCAGGGCTCAGTCGCACAAGAAGGATCCTACTTCAGATGCCAGACACAAGTCCTGGCTCCCACGGTTACCCGTATTTCTGTCTGACTCGGCTACAAAGTCAAGAGTTCCCATGACCTCTCTTCAGGTTCAGCAATTTGCTAAAACAACTCACAGAACTACACTTAGGATTACCATTTTATTATAAAAGATACATGAAGAGGTGCATACGACAAGGTGTGGAATGGTCCCAAGTGCAAGAGCTTTTCTCCCTTTGGAGTTGGGGCGCACCACTATCCCCACATGTCCATCTGTTCACCAGCCTGAATGCTCCCCAAGCCTTGGTGTTCAGAGTTTTTGTTGGGACACCATAGCACCCACCACAGATGGCCAGGGAGGGCCTTCCCTAGAGGGTAACATTTGAGTAAAGACCTAGGGGGGTGTGGCAAGCAGAATAATAACCCCCAAAGATGTTCACAGCCTAAGCCCGTATATGTAAACAGGCTGCCTTCCATGGCAGAGGAGCTTTGCAGTGGTGATTGAATGAGGCTCCTGAGATGGGGAGATTATCCTGGGTCATTTAGGAGGGCCCAGGGTAAGTACACAGGTCCTTCTGGAAAGAGAAGGGCAGGAGACTCAGAGTCAGAGAAGGAGCTGTGACAGCAGCAGAGGTCAATGAGTGAGACTTGAGAATGCTATGAAACCGTCTTTGAGGATGTAGGAAGGAGCCATGGGCCAATAGACACTGGGAAAGGCAGGGAAATGGGCTTTCTCCTAGAGCCTCCAGAAGCAATGTAGTCTGGCCAAAACTGATTTTTATTCAGTGAAACTCATTTTGAACTTCTGATCACCAGAATGGGAGATAACATATGTTCATTGTTTTATGGCACTAATTCTATGGTGATTCGTTTCAATAGCAATAGGAAACTAACACAGGAAGTGAAGGAGTGAGTCACACACATGTCTCAGTGGAGAGATCCCACGCGGAGCGTTATGCCTATCACGGTATGGCAGGAGTGAACCGAGCAGGGGAAGAACAGTTAACAGTTTGGGTCAGAGAAGGGTAGAGGACCCTAGAAGCCACTGTAAGATGGGGTCCCTCTGGGGGTGGTTCGCAGAGTGCCTCCTTATCACCAGACTTAGGGTTTAAAAGGAGCATCTTGATGCCCGAAGGTGGGAGCCAAGGCTGGGCCGATACCGCAGTAATCCAGGTGGAAGGGGGTGGTGCTTGTTACAGAGGAGAATTGGGGGAGCTCCAGGAGACTGATGTTAATCATTATCAATCTTTGACAAAGTACTTTTCTTTTCCTTTAAAGGTAATTATAATCAGATATTACCAACCCCCGACTGCTTAGCTCAGCCCCCTGCTTGGGAAGTTCCTTGTGTTTTGTTTAAAAGTCTCAGTGAGTCCAGAGAGAGTCAGGTTTGTCCAAGGCCAAATTTTGAAGATACAACCTGGTCTCCCCTTCCCAAGATGGCTTGATCTCACTCACCTTTAAAGGAGGTAGTTAATAGCAATAACACCTAATTACAATTTCTCCGCTCTTTGTAGGAACATTGGCAGAATTCATCTTTTTTCAAACAGGAATGTTTAAAAATAGCATGCATGGCTGGGGGAGATGGTTCTGTAATCCTATCATATTGGGAGGCCAAGACGGGTGGATTGTTTGAGCTCAGTTGAGACCTGCCTGAGCAAGAGCGAGACCCTAGCTCTACTAAAAAAATAGAAAGACTAGCCAGTGTAGTGGCTCGTGCCTGTAGTCCTAGCTACTCTGGAGACTGAAGGACGAGGATTGCTCAAATCCCACAGTTTGAGGTTGCTATGAGATCTGATGACACCATCACACTCTATGAAGAGTGACAGAGTGACACTCTTTCTCAAAAAAATAAAAAATAATGAGATTGCTGTGAGCTATGACACCATAGCTCTACAGAGGGTAAAAGTTTACAATTAAATAAATAAATAAATGAAAATAGCATATATGTATAATTTGTGATGACTCTATATGAGATTTATATATTTTATATTACCACCAAGGTAAAAACAAAAATATTGAGTTGTCATAAAGAACCCTCAAATGCATGAGAACACCCCAAATTGAGAAGTATTATCCTAGCATAGTAACTACAATTTACATAATCCTGTTTGTAGGCTGTCCTAGTAAATAGATGACAGAAGGTGCATTGTAGCTAATAGCTGCCAGTCGGGTGGGTAGATGAGTCAGAACACCAGTATTATGCCATTGGTCACCAATGAAATCATTTTAGTTTATAGTATCTTTTTCAGGAATGTAAACTCTGTATGTATAGGAATTTTGTATCATAAAGGTTGCCTCTGTGGCTAGATGTACATCTGGAACTGTCCTGAAATGACAGCCCCTCATTCGCTGTCAAGGAGGATTAGAGTGGCTTCGTGAATCCTGTCTAGCAGTGCCACGGTCTTTACTGAGTCCCTTTCTATTAATTCTTTAACCTTCGGAAAGATTTAGAGCAGGCGTCCTCAAACTTTTTAAACAGGGGGCCAATTCACTGTTCCTCAGACCGTTGGAGGGCTGGACTATAGTTTAAAAAAAACAACTATGAACAAATTCCTATGCACACTGCACATATCTTATTTTGAAGTAAAAAAAAAAACAAAACGGAAACAAATACAATCACACCGCCTTATGTGGCCTGCGGGCCACAGTTTGAGGACCCCTGATTTAAAGTATGGAATCCATTTTTATTTCTCCCCTCTGTCTGTTTTGCCTAAGGCTGTAGTTACA